>VXAC01007357.1:0-51877 GCA_013399225.1 Rhipidura dahli
TATATATACATGTTTTTTAGATGGTGAAGTTTCCTCAGATCAGCTTTTTCTGTAATGTTTATGTTGCCATTATGGGGTTTTTTTTCTGGTTTCGTTTTTTTCCTTTGCTTGTTTTTACAGTTTTTTATTGCATGCATGGAGCAGAAAGTCTTAAATAAGCAGTCACAGAACAGTTTGTGGCCCAAGGTCTGAGTGAGAAGCAGAAAACAGAATCTTGGGTCTGTTTACCTAGTTTGAAAAAGTACTTTCTTTGTCCAGTATTCTGAGTTTCTCCATTGTAAGCAAGTTTCTTTGCACAAAATAATTAAACTGTTGTTGATCCAAAACAGAATAAATCAAAATTTGGAGCATGACACTTAACAAGGGATGTAATCTGTGAAAAATAGGAGCTTATTTACTCTAGATGAAGTTTTCAGTTTTAAATGGATGCATTAAATTCCGTCAAATTTATTTTTCAATATAAATTAAACAGTAGTTGCAAGTCTCATACACTATATCCGAGGTGAAAACTAAACTGTGGCTGTACAGAGCAACTGTGAGGCTGTAAGAGGACTTTAAGAGAGTGGAAGAATTTATTCTGATCTCTGGAAAAACACGTGTAAAACAAGTCTCCCTAGAGAGTAATACCACTTTATAGTAGTAGCTGGCAAGGAGTGAGTGGTGTGAGTAGCCTAACCTGCTCCTCCTCATGTTTTGGAAAGGAAAGAAAGGAAAAGAAAGCAGGCTACGTTATTTGACTGTAGCCAGAAGCTCTCGGAGGAGAGATCAAGGCCTGGTTAATCCAGCCAAAGGAAACACTGAGTTAAAGTCTTTTATTTCTCCTCTGGGGATTCACAACCTAGAACCTTGACATAAATGTAAGTACTTATTGCAAAATAAAACATTTTTCTTGCTGAAAAATTCTGTGCTTTAGCTGGAGGAGAATCTTTCTCTTTAGAAATTAAAAACATAAGAAACATGGATTGAACTCAGAATACAAAATGAAAAATTACCCAAAAAATTCAATTTTAAATTGAGTCTATTACAAATTCAGGGAGCTATCACAGTGCCTCAACAGATGATACTGTGACTGGAACAAAAAATCCCATTCTAGTTAAAAACAATTAAATTACATCAACTCAAATGAAGCTCGAGAGCTGCGAGCATTCTGCTTTCTAGAAAAATTGAGTACAGCTGAGCAATGAGTGATTTGAAGATGTTAAGGGAAACTGTGTATTGTTGGGGAAGATGAAATAGGAAAGTCTTATATATATGATTACTTGGCAAAAGATGCCAAAAACATAGAAACTATGAGCGAGATTGAAAGGAAGACAAGCTTTAAGATATTAAGCCCCAGTTACTGAACAACAAGAAAACAATGAAAGACGGCATGGCTGACTGGAGATAATCCCTTCTTGATGAAACAATACCCTCTGCTTGCAAGAAGGTCCAAGGGTCACAGCAGACCATGCCTACTTGGCTGAGAGTCCAAAAAAGCAGGTTTTAGGGTTTAAAATATAAAACCATATGGTAATGCAATGATTCTTATAGGCTGTATGTAAATGTGGTAAGATTGGTAGCTTACTCTAGATTGGTGAATGAAAATCAGAATTTCAACACAGAAGGTGATTTATTGTATTGTAAACAGCAACCAAGCTCTCTGCACTCGCCCTTTCCCTGGGGCTTGGAGAACCTCTCTCTCTCTCTCTCTCTCCCCCTCTCCCTTCTCTGAGCTGCTTTGGGCTGTGTCTGGCAGCCCCTGGCAGGTCTCTGACACCCACACACTTTAATAATAAACCTCATGCTCTAAGAACTGATTCCAGAGAACTCTCGTGTCTGTCCTGACCATCCAGGACGAAGCAGGACCCCCTGAAAACCTACAGTGTATCATACACAGATCACCTCTAATCAGCATCCTGGTCACTCAAACAGCCTCATAAATGTCTTCTGTTAATTCAGCTGCAGCACTGTGAAGGTCAGGAATAAAAACTTTCCAGAAAAATGCATTTAGAACCTCACAGCACCATCAGGGCTTATAATTTTAATAGCATTTCTGAGACTGCAAAGATATCAATGTTACTTTACTAACTATGTTTTGTGTTTGAAATTTTGATTTTTCATTTTACTAAACTGACTGCTAACCAAGTGTTAGTGCTGTTAATTTTGAAAGTTTGTTGTTGGATCTTTGTTTTTTGATGTTGTTGGGGCTTTTCTAACATTCTAGTTAGTGCTAAGTGGAGTATGAGAATATTAGTGAAATTTTTCTTAAATAAGTAGTAGGCCATAATTCACTAAATAAAAGTATTTTGGTTTTACTAGATGAACTAGAGAAATGAGTTTTAAAAATTAATGTTTAGGGAAAAAAAGCTACATTTTCCCTCTCTTCCACCTGTATCCTCCTCATCATTACCTCATGCAGTTAAAATATTTTTGCAGCAGCTGATGATTCAAGGTTATCTGTGGATTAATCCATAGGAGTCTTACATTATTTCTTTAAATATGTGTTTTAAATTTAGCAGAAAATTATTTTAAAATTAAGAATGTGTAATTATGGCATAATTATGGCAGCATAACTTATGTTACCCTAGAGAAAAGGATCCTGTCCATGCTTGTGACTAATTTTAAAGAAGGATTCTTAGATGGTCACTTAAACAAGAATTTCAGGTCAGTACTTTTGTGCTAGGCACAGATAATGCAATCAGGCATCCAGAAAATATGAACCTGGGGGCTTGATGTGCGAAACTGAGGAATGCTTAGAGATAAACTTTTGTTAAATGTACTCTGAGCATAAATCTTTGAGCTTTATACCCTGTTGAATTTGATTTACTCTTAATTTATTTATCTTAAGCTGAAGAATGCCTTAATCAATGTAATTTAAGGTTTACTTGAGGGTTTCCCTGAGGACTATTTTTAATTTTTAATTTCTATTTTAATTCCTTTGCATTTATCATTCGTTGGCAAAGTACCTCTTCCTGAAGAATGAAAAGGAGTAGCAAACAGCACATCCTCCATTGCCTTAGTTTATATTAATTTATATATGCTGAACTTTGAGTGCATATAGTGAATTTATACAGTTAAAACATACGAACCAGTTAGTAGTTGATCTTGAAAGCAAAATGAGTTATATAGGAGCTCAAAAGACCTTAAATTCTATTGCAGCTGTATTAATATGTGTTTCCAAGCACGTCTGGTCTAGAGGAGGAAGAAAACAAACAAATGCCAAAAATTAAAAAAACCCAGGACATTTATCTCTAGAGAACAGATCATGCTAAGACACAGCTTTTCTGTATAAAACTGCTTCTTAAAGGGGAAACAAAATAAACACAAGCCTTGCAGTGTCTGCATGGGGCCACCCACCAAAGCAAAAGAAATGGGGGCCCATGAAGTCTCCTCAGACTTTCTTGCTTGTGTTCCAAGGAAAATAAACAGCCATGGAAATGGACTGGAATTAATCAGTTTTAAGATAAATTAATCCTCCTTCTAAAGGTATTTTTTTAAACTTATAATTCTTTTTCACTAGCTCAGAAAACGAGAAGGATTGAGAAGAGAATTGAAAGAAGAAGAGAAACATTGAAAAGAGAAGCGCTGGAAAGAGAAGAGAAGCACTGAAAAAGGAAGAGAGAGCAATGACAGCTTGCTGAAGTTGAGCTGAAGAAGACAAGAACCAATTGTCAGAGTGAAGATCAGACAAAAACAGACCAGAAGTCTAAATGCAGCACTAGCAATGACAATAATTCAGGAAAAATGAGACAATAAAGAGAAATTCAAAAGGAGGTAGTTCTACATCCATAGAAGGACTCAATCTCAGATGCCAGCAAGATTCAAGAGGTGATACCTCATGATGCATAAGGATTGAAGCTCAGGCAGAGGTTTGGGACTCTGCACAGGATATTTCAGTTGCAATTCTAGAAATCTGGAAGGCTCACAAAGAGAGGAGAAGGATATGAAGAATGAACAAGTGGCAATACTGAAATCATACTAAACCAGTGGGCGGGAAAAATCAACTGTAGTAGAGAGAAACATTAAAATGTATTTTTTTTTTCATTCCAGTGTGAAACAAGTATAAAGTTTTAAAAATTCATGTGGTAGGTGTTCTGTATCAGAACAATATAAGCTCTTTTCATTTATTGTTCTTGATGCTTTTTTTAATGGAAAAGCTCATAGACAGCATAATTTTTTGCCAGAAGGTGATAATCAAGGACAGAACAAGCATACTTTAGATTAAACAAGCAGCCAAATTAAAGCTTATCAAAGTTACATATAACTTCACACAGCATTAATTTTCAGTGTAAAACATCTGTAATGTACTGTGAGCTAAATTATGAATATTCAATTCCATCTTGCTTTAATTTTATTAACAGTATCAATATTTACTATGCCATATGCAAAGATAATTAGAATAATAGCATTGCATCAATATACATGAGTTGTCTGTATGGATCATAAATGCTTTATAAAACTTAATATTGGGAACACATAGGTCAAGTTCTGTTTCAATTATCCAAGTCAATTTTACATCTGTTGGATTTGCTTGAGTTTCAAGTTATGTCAGAGAATATACCTTGTCATGATCCACATGGGAATCACTTTGTTCACAGATGAAGTGCAGCCATCCCTAGAGTGAACATCTGCTAGTTTTGGTGGCATACTGCAGCACTACACAGGAAAAGAATTAAACTGTAACTAACTGTTGAACTAACAAATGGATGACCAGGGGTTTTCCAGTGCACAAAGAACACACATCACGGGATATGTCTCCCAGTTGCCTTCTTGATGACTGGTTGGCATTAAAATGATGCCCAGTGGTGTTTAAAACAGTATGGTTCCCCTGGTGTAAGCAGAACTAAGGTATCATGACAACCACCCCCAGAACAAATTTTATGTAACCTGTGTGACTTGAATTTCAGAATTTTCAAAATCAATAGATCAAAACCTATCTATAAATAATGTTCCAGGAGTAAATAGCAAGTGAGTGAAACACAAGTGAAAGAAAATGTTCACCAGGTTCAACTTGCCCCTGTTTTAAAAAGTATGACCTCATATATTCAATTTTGACTCCTAATTAAGGGAAAAAAAACCCCAAATATAAAAATCTGCAAAATATTAAAGGCAGTGCTGACTGGTACTTACTGCTCATAGGTGTTACAGACACTGAAAATAATGCAGGTCCTGTCACAGTCTACATTCACCTCCATGCCAGCTTCCTTATGAGATAATTTCTTCAGACAGTGATATCCTCTAAGCATTGGTGGGCAAGCTTTGCTCTAACTGATAAATAAAAAGGAAGAATATCATTATCTTCCAAAATTTAAGTTTCTATTTTCAAAGGTGAAAAGTGTATAACAAAATAACTTTCTCACACAAAACACACACTTTTTCTGAATTTTCTTACACCCAGAATCACATTTTGCTATGATTTTCTTTGTCATTATGCGGCTTCCTTTCTCTATTTTTGGGCTTAGCATCAAATTTTAGGAAAATTAGATGGACTTCCTTTTAAAAACTTGTACAGATTAAATTTCTCCACATCTTAAAACCCTACCTGCTCTTTTATGACTTTCAGCTGTTTAACCACTCTGAACTACATAGAAATAGACTTGATTATGAGCCCTGAGTGAAAGATATAGCCTTTTTGCAATCTTCTCTACATAAATGGTGTAATATTGTTTTGAATATAACATCATTAATTTACCTAGTGAAAGGTAAAGCTGCAACAAGATAGTTGATTTTCCAGGGGAGGACTCAAGAGTAAATGCTCAGTATCAGATTGGGGGTTTTTGGCTGGTTGGTTTTTGTTTGTGTTTGGGCTTGATTTTAGCAAGGAGAGATTTTAAATACACTACTGGGGAATATTGCCACAACAACACTCAGAAAAAGTAAAAAGGGATTTCAATGCAGTGGGGTGAAATTCTAATGACATTCACATGATAATGGGAAAAAAGTAAACAAATTTATGCATTCATTTACAGAGGAGCCCCAGCAGCAAGGACTCTCCTGTAATAAATTTGGGCCTGCTCCAGACACGTGTTCAGAGTCTTTCACTTGATGGATTTTTGGAGGTGGTTCCTCACTTCCTACAAATGTCTTGCTACAGCTTGCAGCAATTAAGCACCTGAGAATTTGGGTACTGGTTAACCACCAAATTTGACTGTTGTAGGAAACTGACACCAAACAGCTGTGCACACAGAGAACCTGCAGGTAGGTTGTGCCCTTTGCAAGGATGTATGACACGTATCAGTCAGATGATGTCTCCTACACAGAAATAACAATAACAAAAAGCAGGTTGAGATTTACAAAATTTCCAGTTTTATGAGACTTATGAATGCTACCAGAATGTAATCAGGGAGCTGATCAGGGAACATGGACGTGTGTTCGGGGTGTCTATAAGCACACAAAGCATAATCTGTGTGTTTCAACATTAAATTTCTGCCTAAAAATCAAATTAATACCCAGTGATATGACCCAAACCAAGATCCCAAAAGTGTCTCCAAAGAATATACTTTTCAAAGAAAAACAATATATATGTCATTCTTGACACTGAGTTATTTCTAAATGCTTTGAATTCTAAAAGGCTTGAATAAATCCTTGATCCTAGAAAATGTAAGCATTCAAGTGGGGGAGTTTTAGCTCACCTTGGCAGTCTTTTCTTTGATTAAACAAATGTAATCCACACCATCCTTCAGATACTCAGGGAGGGTGAGCAGTGAGGAGAGAACTGTGAGTACAGCATAATCATACCAGCATGGTGGGGCACTCACTTGTCTGTACAGACTGCATGGGGGACAAGTAAACAAAAATCTAACCCTACAGGCCTGTGTTTAATCTCATACCTGGGTATATAATTGTATTTCTGTTTGCTACTCTCACTTTTAGGAAAGGAACATTCACCAAAGATCTGGTTTGCTAATGAGGAGTTAAACAAAGTGAACTTACAGAGTGTACAAAGATAGGCATTACCTAGGACACAGTCTCCAGGTCGAGCTCAGGATTCGGGTAACACTCAAACTGATGCATATACTTCAACTTGTTTTTCTCTTCAGCCTGCTAGATTTGTTCATTTCTGGATAAGGCCAAAATAGCTGAAAATGGGCAAAATGGGAACATTTGCCTTTAGCTATGAGAGGAATTTTCTTGGGAAAAGGTGTCAACTTTCAAATACCTTTTTTACCCTAGGTGGGTTAGCACATAGTACCTTTGGGAGATACTGGTTGCCTAAACTACCATATGGGCAGTGTCTAATGTCTGAGTAAACACAACATGTGTTGAGGTAAAATAAAAATGGATAAACACTTGCATTCTAATGAAAAACACTGTAATCTATAGCAAGAAAGCACTAATAGTGGAAAAAAAAAAAAAAAAAAGAAAAGAAAAACGCAAAAAGAATAAACCGGTAGAAATTACCTGAGAGCACTGTCAACAACATGCAGACCATAGTGTGGTTATAGTTGTCATCATCATAGCCATCATAACCACATGCCTTTTAAGGCAGTCCAGAAAAGCATGGACATGCTGTTGGGGAAAAGCAAACAAGATCCCTAACTTTATTTTTAGCAACTCAGTTTTAAAAAGTAATGGGGCAGATGATGTACCTGAAGGAAAGCTAGATTCTTAAACTGATCAAGCTGGTGAGCCCCTTCCTTCCCCCAGGCTCTGAGATATTGCACAGTGTCAAAGACTGAAACATTGATATAAAGTTTTTGCTCATTATAAAGAAGCTACAACCAAATAAGCCTCCCTGAAGAGTGGAACTTTGGAAAATCAAACTGCTGATTAGATAAAGGGAAACCCATTGTTCAGTCATCCCTGGCTGAGTTTGGGGTGGGGGCAGAGCACAGCTCACAGAAGCCAGGTTTACACAGACTCACCCCCAGCCTAGGGGGAAGGAGGAGGTTTTGGGTGCGTGGCACAACCTCTGGTCAGAGGCACTGAACACCCATCCTCTGTCACACAAACCAGCCCAGCTGGGGAACCCCCAACCCCACAGGGCTCATCCACGGGACTTTCACGTCAGAGGCAGCTGAGGGGGAGCCATAATCCACCAAAGACCCCCAAAGTGCTCCCCAGAGGCTCTGCAGCACAGGACTGCACGGGATGCAACAGACCCAGAGTCTGCTGTGAGACACTGCCCCTCTCCCCCAGGGGACAGGCCTGGACATTGCCACCTGGCTCGGGGGTACATTAACCCTTGGCACTCCGTGCTTTCACCACCAAGAAGACCAGCTGGGGAGGATCAACAGAACATTGCTGGGATCCATGGAGTGGTGATATTTTCCTAATTCTCTCCCTGTCACCCTTTCTGTCCCCCTCACTTATTTTCTACTTCCTTCCTTTTTTCCTCTCTCTCTCTCATCAAATAAAACCCTTAATATTGTCAATGGCATATGGTCTCGTTTGCACCTTAATTCAGGCAGAGGCATTTCTAAGAACCTTAAAACTGGATGCCAATACACAGCAAGCAGTAATAATCAAATTACTCACAGGTACTTATAAGGAGTGGGCTGTGGGCTGTTACAGTCAAAATTATAAATCTACTTTTTCTCTGCAGTGGGCGAGAATGAAGATTAAGCATCTTTACTCTGAAACTCAGAAAAGGACTTTCACTTTGAAGGTTATAAACCATGTGGAGGAGTCTCTATTTAGCTTAAAGTTTTTATCCACTGCCAACGAAAAAGACTATGACTGACAGTGTAGAAGTCCTATCTGTCTGCCCTCATCTCCTTGCCCATTATCTTTCCTCAAATCCTGCACTCTAAATAATTACCTTGTTCCTTATTAATCTGTTCACTATCAACATTCTGGAATTCTGAAAAACAAATTAATTTTGTCCTGAATAAATGCTGAAATAAAGGTGATTGTATTGGACCTTTTCTTAGGTCTTTGCAGAGGGATGGGGAATTTTGTGGATTTTTTATTTTAGTTAAGTACCAAAATCATGCTTAATCCACTTCCTCTAATTTGCTTGTTCCAAAAAAGAACCAAACAAATAGCACCAAAAAGGTGTTTTTACCCAAAGGTAAAAACTAAAGATGCTCAAGACACAAAACATAATTTGAACATGACTTTGCCTTTTAACCAGCTTCACTGATAATTAGTCATGCCTTAGAAAACTCTTTCTACTTAATTCCAGCAGTTGCGTGAGAGCATCAGACTGCTGTGGCACGGATAAAGGTCTTTAACAGCCACTAGCCCTTCCATTTCTCCTCCTGCATCTATGCTATAGAAACTTTGAGAATCCCCAAAATAACCTTGATGTTCTTGAGGCTAAAATCACTGTCACAAAAGTTTCACATCTTAGAAGCATTTATGTGTATAATTGTAGCATTTCCTTGTTTCACAGCTCTGATGTAGAAGGAGAAGTGTGTTTATCATACCAAGAGAAACAACTCAAGTTCCTGCCCTAGTATCCCATTATGTGGTTAATCTGCTACCAAAGATAAAGTGAGACAAAATAGTCAGTGGGACAAGGAATTGCAGGACCATGGATGTTACTACCTCATGGAAGTCTTAACATACGTAACTGTGGATAGGAAACACAAAAATCCTATAGTTCTATACGAGAACTTCATATGTGATGCCTCAAAACTCACTACAGATATGTATAAATAAAAATGTAAGGGATTTTTTAACTCACCAGCCCCCTATCCTTTCACCTGGTTTGAATTCTGTCTCAGTAACTGTCTCAGTTTGAATTCTCTCTGCAGTGATATTCTCACCCTCTCCTTCTCTTCTGGGCAGAAGTTCACCATCTTTCTTCCCCTTTCACAAGCAGTGTCCCTCCTTGCTCTCCCAATCTATTTCAGCACTCTCTGAGGTAATTGAGTTTCTATTCTGTGCCTGCCAAAGGCATCTCAGCTTTGTGTGTTCCAGCTGTAGCTGTCTCACCCTCCACATAATCAATAATTTATAACATTGCCTCTTTTCCAGCAGCTGCCCTACCTATATAAACCACACCCTAATTTTAATCTGGAAACCTTTTTTCTCAACACCTCTTGGTAGCTGTTGTTCTCTGCCTGTGCTGTCATCTCAACCTAAGATGTTCAATTCCTAACATGCCCTGTCTGGGGTGGCAGAGTTTGGTTCCCTCTCAGCATCTCTTCTCCTTCCCAGGGAATAAAAAGGGACTTTCACCACTTATTGGTCCACCTGGCCAGCACCACAGGCAGACCAACAGCCACGGCAAAGTCGAGTTCTGTGAGTCAGCTGCGTGATGTATTGGGGGGGTTTCCAGTGGTTTCCACTGTCAGCTGTGCTCTGCTTTCACAGCACAGCGTGGGAGTGCCTCAGTTGTGTCCAGGATTCTCCGAGTACAGCCACAAAGCCACACTGAGCCAAAGGATCAGCTCTGTCCGAGGTCAGAACCAGGCACCTGAGGGAGGTCTAAGACGAGGACAAGCTTGTAGTGCTGTAGCTCCTGCCATTCTGTTTCCAGCAATCTGCAGTTCATGAAAGTCCTGATTTTATTTATTTTAGTTTGGTTTAACACATTTGAAACTTGGTAACATATGAGTCTCTGTGGAATCATATGAATGTGGTAATTATCATGGAATATCAATGTCAGCAAATAATTAACTCAGTTACTGCTAAGCACAGCAAGTTGTACTTTCTCCTTCTCTCTCTCTGTTGTGAATGCAGCCCATTTATGAGTTACCTGAGGCTACAACTGCCACATTTTGTCTTGGCTGACATGTTCAATAGCTTGGGATGTACTCTGCTAAACAGTTAAAACGTTTTGAAATGAGTGGTTTGGAAAAAAAAAAAAAACAAGCCCCACATAACACAGTTATATAACTGAGGGGGTGGTAAAATTAAGTAAACAAAAAGGAAAAATTGACAATGTAGAGTTTGTTTATATTGGACACTTCCATGTTAAACTATGAACATAACAGAAATGTTTCAAGCATCATGTAATAAAGAAATCAGGAGGAAAAACTACATACATTGCTTTAAATGTCAGTGATATTGGCTTCAAGATGTGAATATGTTTCAGCCCAAAATATGCTGAAAAAGATCAACTTAATAATATTTTTTCAGAACAAATGGAAAGTAGAGGGGATTAAAAAATATACAAACTTCACAAATACCACCTGTTTGGCTTTTTCTTCATGTCTACAGTATCTATGTTGTGGTAGATTAAATTTTGTACTAAACCAGTGACATCGCATTACTTACCTCCCAGCTTCAGGGCTTATGAATGCTCCCACAGAGATCATTTTTGTTCTGTTTAGATTCATGGTTTGCTCCCTTGGAAAACAAAGCATAGAAGTACATGATACAGGGAAAATTTGCACTAAAAAGATGTGCTCAGATGCACTCTGCCTCTGAGTAATTCAGCAAACTGATCACTGGCTACAATTGCTCACACCATGCACTTCTGTCCTTGATGTATTTTCTTGTTCAGTGCCAGTGTAAATTTGTATAAAGGTCTGGTTTCTGCAACATCCTGTATGAAGGCCCCAAGGTCCTTGTACTGATGGATGCACCCTGTGCCTTGGTACTCTTGTTTCTGTCTTGGATGAGACAGTGACTATTGATACCTATGACCTCTCTGCATCCACATTTTCCCAGGCTACTTCCATGTCTTCTTCTAGTTGTTCAGAAAACCTCCCTGCTTACCTGACATTCTTTGCATGGAAACTCTCCATAGCTTTGAACACTCATTTTGTTCCTCTCTAAACTGTTTCTTATTTTACCACATAATTTTGGAATTAGGAGGACTATGTCTACCTACAGAACTAAGTGGTTTAAAAACAGAAATGAATCACAGACATACACATTAACACAATCAGGGTGAGTGTGTGTGTTGGCTTCTTTTCCTCTCATAATTCTTCCTTCATCTTACCTTTTCTTTTTTCTTTTTTTTATGTGTTTTAAAACCAGCAATGACCAAGCTTCCCTTCTTCTCTTGCATAAAGGATTTTTGTCGTTGAAAGTTCTGTTATAGCTCCTTGGTGGTCTTTTATTACTGAACTGTAAGCATGACGTGACATACCAAGAAACATGATATAAACATGTCAGCTGGAAAACACTGAATATTGATATAATGTGATATAACTTTTTTAAAAATCTAGATTCTAGGATAAAAAAATTTAACCAGAAAAATTGTTTATTTGGATGAGCACACTTGTACATACACAAGCACATACATATAAACATACATAGACCCTATTGCAGAGCTCGTGCTACTCCCATTCTGTACCAAACCTCCATTACTGTCAGTTTGATTCTTCATATACCAAACCTCTGGCAAAAATAAGATTTTAAAGAAATGTACACATCTGTTTATCCGCGTCGACTGGTAAATGGTGGGTGGTAAAATATCACCAGGTATAATTCCACTGACTGTAATGGTTTGCTGCTGTGCACACAATAAGGCATTACAAATATTTAAGTGCATTATTTTTAGAAGCTTCTGAACACTCTTAATATTCTGAAAAACTCAGAGAGAAATAAAAGCAAATAGCATGACAGGCGAGAGAGTGAGGGAACATCCAATTAAGGATGTCAAAAGGATTTAAATGCTCTGCTTTCAACTGCTAGAACGACTTATGTGTTTGGAAACCCTGGCTGAGAACTTGTCTACCCTCCTTTAAACACCATCATTAAATGTCACTGCTTTCTTTGACTTCACTCAGAATATATCATGTTTTCATTTCTGCTCAGTGGAAATACTTTGAAAGCTACTTTTAAAACACATTTTCCAGAAATTTTGTTAACATAAGAAACATAAATTGACATCTAAGAGCAGCACTATCTTTTCTCTCCCTTGGATAATTGTAGTTATTTTCCATCTTTTTAAGATTTACAGTTTAAAATTATGAACTTATTTTTAAAACACAGCTGACACTGTCCCATAGTGAATATCATGACACAGAATAATTTTAAACAGAAATGTAGAAGACTTTGATTGATTGACTGCTATACGATTCAATAAGTTCTGGTGTGCACAATGTGTTAAAAAATTACTTTAAATTCTTAGGATTTACAAAACAAGAGAAAATGAAACAGTTCGATTAGTTCAACAATCTATACAGTTTATATAGTGAATTAAATAGACAGACTTTGAAGATGTGTCTTGTCTTCTGGCATTTCTCCTTGGGTGATCTCCTGATGCTTCCAATGCCTTGAGCCTTGTTCCCACTTGTAAAGTGAGGATGATTCTTTTCTATAGTCTCACATGCTCTAAGGTCCATATATCAATTTTTAAAGACAGTTATCTCACTTTCAGGTAATTCTCATGTTCGAAATAAATAACTTTGCTCTTTTATCTGTAAGGGACTTTGGGATCCAGGAGTCAGTGGCTGTGTAATGAGGTACCTTCACAGAATATAAACAACTAATAATATAAATAAAATAAAATAAATACCTCCACTCAATTAACATTGACCAAACACACAAAGGTTTAGGCAAGCTAAATTTAGCAACCAGCCTGGAATTTTGCCAGGACTGAGAATGATATATCTGTGTCTGAATTCTTTATTTCTAGCACACACAAAAAAATTGATCTTTATTTTGGATGTCCCAGCAAAAGACAGAAATTCTGGGTGCAGAGCTGTGGCAATGATTCAGAGATAAACAGGGAGTAAGGGTTTATCTGCTGCTACTAGATCACCTTGTGAGATACAAGATATTTCATCTGAATATTGACCTGGTTTTATCCCATTTTATTAGTTTAGACAGGAAATGTTACTAATCCATTGCTTTCAGGTAAAAATTGTATACCAAAGTAAGACTCTGCAGACTAGAGAGAGGTAGTAATTAAACTGTAGATGTGCTAAATCCATCAAGATTCTAACAGACAGGTTTGTGACTGACAAGATAGGCTTATAAAGTTTGTAAATTTGGGTTTGCTTAATAATTAGTTTAGGAAAGATCTTTTTCTGAATGATTCTAGAAGTTTTATATAACTTAATTTGATGGAAAGAGTGAGACAGTCAGACTGATTTTTAGATGATAGGGCACCTTTTATTTTCCCCCTTTGATTTAATATCAGCAAAATAAAGCAAAAAAGAAGTAGGAATACTCTTTTTTTTTCTGTCTTCATCTATGTGTATGGTAATCACTGACCTAAAAAAGCCTACACCAACACACGCTGTAGGGAAAGCTTCGAGCAACCTCAGCATCACTTTGTAAACTTCAGTAAAACATCTGTTAATAAACATTTAGTTATGGAATTGACATGATTGATAGGTTACTAATATTAATTTCATAATAGCGAATTTATTTCTCAACTTTTTTTGAAATGAAAGTCTGACAGGTTCTATGTGTTCACTGTCACCAGGCAAAAAACTAAAATTACTTTTAGTTAAGTTTTTTTTGCTTGCTATCCAAGTGTGGCATATGCTAACAATGCAGAATGGAGTGTGCTTCATTGCTATTTAGAGCAGCACACTGATGACAGGTATTAGGTATTTGAAACATCAGCTTTTCTAAATGTAGAGTGTTTTCCTCAGAGTAATAAGGGGAACACTCAGAGCAACAAGGGAAAAATATTTTTTTAAACTATAGTGGTCTCTCATCTGTCTTGAGCTCTACAAATTCAGGGTTTGATTTAGTTTATTTTCCTAAATAAAGAATGAAGGACCTTGGGTTGGCTTGATACCATTCTAGGACCATCAGCTCATCTGGGTACATACAATTCTTGTACTTCAACTGCTTCATAAAAAGATTTAGAGGTTGCTCTGTTTAATTTTTTGTTGGTTCTACAGAGTAGAGCTATAGCACAGCAAAGACTAAAGATATTAATTCAACAGAGCTACAGTGCAACAGGATGCCAGACTTGTCAGGCATAAAAAATATCTACTTACTCACACGTTTTGTGTTACATTTGTTAGCATTATCCACGTTAGGATAGTTTTACTTTAGAGAATTCCTCTGACACTATTTCACCAGCACAGTATGCTTACTTCCCTTCACCATACTCCTTGGTTTTCAACATAACCTGTTCTAGCCTTCTACTCTGGCCAAAAATGTAAAGCAGTTCTTGTTCCACCCATTTGCTTTTACTTAGAAGCTCCTGTTGAGATATTTTTCATTCCCAAGTGAGAAGCTGGGACCTGTACTGATTTTCTTGTACAGGTATAGTCTGCAGCTTCGTAAAAGCTTTACATATAATAAATATATAAATAGCATGCATGCGTAAATCTCATCAAGAAAGACTTTTGTTGACTTACTAACATGTACCACGATATCTGCTATCATTACTCCTAGGTTTTATTGCAGGTTTCAAACTCAGGATATTTTTTTTCAACAAAAAAAAAAGCAAAAACTTTCTTTATGGAGAAACTTTAAAAATGCTTTAATTTAAGATGGGTTTTGTGTATATACTTAAATCTGATTTTTTAATTCTGCCTTCAGATGTGGGTTCCTATTAACTCTGTGGCTCTACTTGAAATTAGAACTGTGTGGCTCTAAAGGTTTTGATGATATAGAAGTGCATAAAAGGATCCAATATACCTTTTTTTCATGACACATGTTAACCATGAAGTTCATTAGCTGGAAAAGAGCAGTATGCTTTCAATCTATTTTCAAAATATGGGAGGGTTTTGAAATTATCAGGATGTAAAAAGTAACTATTAAAGACAAACAATTAAAACTAAAGGAAAGCTAGCTAAGATTTGAGAAGTAGCACGTGTCTTACAAGATGATACAGAGTAGGCATGTAAATGCTCCTTCTGTGCAAGTCTTTGATCATTACAGTTCTGACACAGTTGGTATTGAAATAACAAATTCTGTAAGCCAGGTGACAAAGCGACACTTTGCTCTTCCTTCTTTCCCAAAGGTATTTACAAAATTGATGAAAGACTAACAGGAGGTTTGGAGTTGCTACTATAAGAGAGCACGGCTGTTCCCAGCAATCCTGCATGGAGAGCTCAGGACAGATTTCACTCCGTTCTTGTGTCCCACCAGAACTAATTCTGCAACAGGCAAGGAAGGGGAGAAGAGTGCAAAGAGCAGGAAATGTCTGTCTCCCTTCTCCCACACCATGACCTCTCTCCTCACTCTCACTGAGTACAAAGGGTCTTTTCTGAAGCCTTGCTGTGTGTGTTGCAAGTTCAAATCGAAGCTCCTTGCTTGGCAAGCATCAAGTTCTATCTCCCCATGAGGCTCTGTAGGTGCAAACTCAAATCAAAACACATATAGATTAAAAATATAAATTGCAAAATCCTTCAGTGTATTTTTATGATTAAGTTGAAAGCAGACTCAATAGTCTTCACATTCCATACCTATTCGTCCCATCAGAGGTATTTTTCATGTCTTTTTTTTCAAGATTGAACCAGCTCCTTGGCCTTCCTCTAACAACACACTTGAGGCTTTCTGCCCTGCTGCTGCTGCTGTTGTTACACAGCCTAAAGAACTTCATGAGCCTTGGCTACACCGAACTGCAGCTTTCACCAGCTTCCTTCGTGTGTTACAATACCCTTGACAACTGGAAAACCTCTCTGAACTTATTATTGCTTTCAGCAAAGACAAGAGAGGAGTTCTGAGGGGGAAGATGCTGGGAGGGTGGTGCTGGCCTTGGCGAGTTGCTACATTTCTCTCTGTGGGCACTACCATTTAGTTTTCCACATTATACAAAGTCCCATTTAGATAAACAGCCTTTTCCTTCATCCTTTCACTTCATTACTGACACGTATCATGGCTTTAAAAAAATACTTTCTTGAAGCCCTCCAGCCAAAATCTCAACCTTACTTTTTCATTAGAAGTAGAACCTGATTAGTTGCCTACCTAAGCAAATTATTCTAAGCTATATTACTGCCAGAAAGTTAACATTATTAGTCTCTATTCTTCTTTCCCTTTTTTCTATCTCTGTAACTCTTAATTTTTTTTTCAGTAAACTATTAAATTGTCTATTTTTTTATTTTTTATATAATTAGAAATAATTCCCCTATGAAGCACAGTCTATTTCTCTTGCATAAATGTTGCTTCCTTTCATTGTGTCCAACTGGCAATACAGGGTCATATCCTACCAGAACAACTCAAAGTTTTGAAAAAGAATCTTAGTGGGGAAAAAAAAGAGAGTGATTACAAAATTATAGGCTAGCCTTAATTGGGGAAACAAATGTGTTTTGTTTAAACACTCTACAAAGTGTTCATGAAGCATTGTTTAACTTTTTAGATAGTAAAGATATTGTTCTAATTTAAACTATTTTTTTTAATTACAGACTGTCTTTGAATTAACTTTGCATGCATTTCCATTTTCCAAAATGCAAGGTAGAATAAGAGAGATCTCCTGCCACCCAAACTTTTTCACTATAAACAGACAAGTGTCTGCAACAGCTATTATTCTGACTTTTGAAAAGTTCTCAAAGAAAAAAATATGCCAGAAATAGAAGTATATAGATAAATTAACAGTTTCCCTACCAGAATATTTACTGGAAATAATGGATTAGACTGATTAGGTATTCCAGCCTATGTAAATTAGGTTACTGAAAGTATATCTGTAAAATTTCATTTATGTAAAAAAATTTTAAAAGAAAATAAAATTATTTTTTAGGAAAGGCATACATAAATATGTATGTTAAAGTCTTATGTATGTGATATCTAGGCATGGTTTTTGCAGCCTTCTTCAGACCATACCTAAGACCTAACACTGTCTGTGACTGAAGGCAAGTGCTGAATGTCTTGTCATTTCAAAATGAAGAACACTGAGTCACAATGTCATTCTTCAGTCCTTTGAACTACAGATGTTTTCTACTTCAATAACCTGAGCAAAGGAAAGTGCCCTCAGTTTTCAAGGCAGAGTATGCTCAGTTTTCTGCAGTCTCTGTAGTCTCCCAAAAATAAAGTCTTAAACCACTGGAGGTTTTAATCATCTTACATATTTGAACTTTTTAATACAAAATTAAGCTACGATGATGAAGTAGCTTCCTGGTGGAGTCTGCCTCTTCCAGCTGTGAGAAAATTATAATGATGCCTTAAATTTCCTTCCAAGTACTCCATGCATCCTCAAAAGAAATTTTCCCTAGTCTCCTGCTTTCAGGGAAAAGAAAATGGATTGCTTACTGTTATTTTCACATCAAGATCTTTTATTATGTTCATTCGTATGCAAAAGCAAAGAAGCAAGTTCACAACAGGAACTCAAATACTGGGGAGCTCTCTTTTAGTCTTTTTCAGGATGACTCTCTTTTTTTTGTGTCTGTGGCTAAAATTCAGCTATAACAGCTTCATTTTTAAATGACAAATCAAGCAGATAACATAACCCACTGCTCAAGCACATGAATAAATCAGATGATGTCAGATCTCATGTTACAACACTTGCTCCTACCTCCATCACTCTCAACCCAAGAGGACTATGTGCTAACTGTAAAAGATTTGTAATAACAAATGCTGTAATCTTTAGTCATTTTTCATGTTGGTTTTAATATTACATTCCAGTAATAAGTACAGTTTCTGTGATATGTTCTGTACAAAAGTACTTGCCTGTCTAAGAACTATTCTGTACTACAGCATGTAACTATGAGGTTTGGCACTTGTACCACAGCTTGTGTCCTTCCCCTGCAGACCTCCAGCAACAGTGGGTTTGATTGCCCATATAAAAAAAATTAAACTACACTTTATTCTTCCTTGCCTTTTCTGAATCACAAACACTACAGCAGCACATGGGTAATATTTTATTTCCATTAGCACGTGTAACTACAGAAAAGGGACAGTACTTCATTTACCTCTTATTTTTGGTCTTTTGCCTTTTGAAATTTTGGATTATTTCTAGCTTCATTCAGATATCTAGTTGCAGCAACTATTTAGGAATTTAGCCAAGGTACCATCCATAGGGAACAGAGGCAGTGCAGTGACACCCATTTGTTGTGCCTACATACTCACAGAGAGTTTGGATCTCTCTGGGGTCACATTCCAAACCTGTGACTGGGACTCTAACCAGGCTCTTATATGGATGTCCATTATTCTGGAGAGAAACACAGAGTGAGTTTTTGAATATAAAGCCCACACCTACACCTATAAACTGTGCTCTGAAACTCTCTGTTTTCCTTCCCAAGTGGAAAAGGTTGATCAACACTCAAACACACAAACACACAAACACACAAACACACACACACACACACACAATGTAAACAAAAAAGGATCAAAGCTGAACCTCACAGCATAATCCCTGTGCAGGCCTTCTAAACATCAATGGCAGTACCATAGTGGTAAATTATTGCTATTATTTTTTAAGTGTAAGAGTACACCTAAGTGTGAAGTGTTTGCACAATTTTGCCACCCTCTTTTGGCTAAAAATCACCAAGCAAATGAGACTGGCCAGATGCTGTGGTTTATGAGTCTAAACAAAAAAAAATCCCCATTATTATTTCTATGTCAGATTTTACTGCTGCAGGAAGAAGGAAAGATATACCCTGATGAGATCCAAAACTGTATTGTTATTTGTTGTTGTAGCAGTTTATGCCACACTTCAAAGAACAAGCCCTGTGCTGATTACATTTCCTTGATGGAAATAAAAAAAAAAAAAACCAAAAAAAAAATTTTCAGGGGAAGCTTAAAAGTAAAGAGTAGAAGCATGCAGAGAGAAGTGAAGGTCAGCTCTTTCCCACTGGAGAATCTCAGCTGCCAGCTGTGGAGGACAAAGGTAGTAGAGCCCTACAGGAGGCAGCAGAAATTTCCACCACCTGTGACTCAGCAGTGCAGGTTGGTCCAAAGAAAAGTTTCTTTCCTTCACAAAGGAAGGGAAGGAACAGGAATTCCTGCAGAGTGCTGGGAATAGGGTAACAAAGTATAGGGGATGAGGTGCTAAAATAAAGAGCCTGTGTTAAATTTTAGACACATGAAAATGTGTTCATGGTATCCTTCCTGAGCAGCCAGTTAACCTCTGGGCAGTGTCTCCCAGCAGGAGATGAAGCCTTCACGAGTAAACAGCACTGAGGCTGCAGGATGGAGTTACAGCAACACTGACATGACTGATTCAGGACTCACCTGTAGATGTTTTCTCACTCTGTGATTCATATTTCAGCCCCTTAACTAGTTAATGTCTGCTAGAATTACTACACTTGCTTTATCTAACAACAACAACAAAAAAACTCCACTAATTTTAAATCTCTATAGATGGGTTTAGACATCTGAGCTTTTCTAATAAGATTTTGTTTTCTTGATATGACATATATTTTTTCTCTTATATTTGTCTTCTAATTTAGTGCTTCAAGTAATGTTGTGGGACTCTACAGACTGGCATTATTCTGGGGAAAAAAAACAATACCAAAAAACCAAGTACACATAAATACATTAAGGAAAGTGTAAATGTATTTACATTAAGGAAAAACATAACTTTTTTACTCTTGATTGTTGAAATGGAAGATTTGGCATTGGAAAGCAAATTCCAGTTCTATTCTAAGGAAACAGAGTGACTTTTTCAGTTAGTAAATTACTTACTTATCCTTACTGTCAGTTTCTCTTTTCAATTTATCAGAAAATATCTATGAAATATAGTGTAAATGTGATAATTTAATCCTTGACTATGTAGAATTGTTGAAACTGGATCACATTCAAAGTAATAACAAAATGTACTAATTATAACACTTTATTGGTAAGATTAGCATGTTTGAAAAGATAAAAATATGTTATTGAAGATGAATGCCTTTACTACCTGAGTTTGCAGAAACTGAGAAAGTGCAGCACCACTCCCACGGGGAACTTCTGCATTATTTGGGAGCTCCCTCCTTGTTGAGTTCTCACATGAAGGTCAAACCTACAACTATAAGGGGATGAAAAATATAATATTTATTTTATAGAGGTTGAGATTACAAGCAGTGTGTCCTAGAGGATGACCTCTAGTTGAATTGAGTGAATAATCCTTGGAGAAATGAGATACACTGATAAAGAGGCAGACATTTTTAACACTCTTTTTTTAATCCCTCCACCATCTTTATTCTAAATGCTGAGATATCACTGATTTCTGAATTTCCTTTTGCTTAATTTGTAATGTGTGGTATAAAAATAATTTATCAAATTTAACAATTTACTGATTCATCAATTTCTAACTTTCAGGCCAAAAGAAGCATAACCAGTCTAAGAAATAATTTTTCATTTTTGTGTATTTTCATTTGTTTTTGTGTGTGTGTGAAGGTTTTGGGTTGGGGTTATTTTTGGGGGGAGAGGGGCTTGGTTTGGGGTTTTTTTTTGGTATAAGGATTGAATTTGAGAATAAGATGGAAAGATTTCCAAATTGTAGGAGGATCCCATACAAAAAAATTCAAGAAGCTTACAATAACATGAGGAAAGCACTATGCTACTTTCTGTACGTTCTTGTGATCTTCAAGAAAAGTATTAGTATAATAACAAATGAAAAGTACAGCTTGAAAAACAGACATAAAATTTAAAAATTAAAAGAAATAAAAGGAATATACAACGAATCAAAACCTAAGACAGTTCATAAAACAAATATTTCTGTTTGGAATCAAAATAACATGTTGCTCAAGATGTTCGTAACATTATGTAGACTAAAAGTACATTAAAGTCCTCTAAAAATACATGGCTTTAAAAGCCAGTAGAGATCACATCTGTGGAATTATGTTAGCTCTGTAAAGAGAAAGACAGGTTTAAAAACAAAAATTATTTCCCCTTCTTAATTCAGCCCTAAGTGTATTATACAACCACCTACTGCTATATATTCTTCAAAAGTTATTTTTGTGTGTCAAATACAAATTGACCTCTGTTTTCAGTGGCTTTTGTTATTTGAGGGAGAAGGAAGGAGGAGAGAAGGGAGATTATTCTTGGACTCTATTATCAGTTCTTTCTGGAGAATTACTTTTTTCTTTTTTGTAATGCTCTCATTGACATAACACATGATGAAGCATTGTGCTGTGAAGTGTAACATCAGCTTGTATCAGTCACACTGCATTACTTTCCATGCCCAGCCTGATGTGTCACTGCACAGTAACAGCAGAACCATCCTGCACAACTAAAAGCAGCAATAGCTTGCAGATGAAAATATTGTAAAATAACTTTTGTACCCAGATATACCACTTGTATAAGCATGTCTCCAATTCTGAGGGGTAACACCACTCACATGTAATTTCCCTCGGACAGCAGGAGGTTATCTGAAATAAAAATCCATGAGAAAATAGACCATCAACAAAATCAAAAGCAAATATCTCTTGTGGCTATTTCAGAACTATCTACATATTGAAAAGCAGATTTTTACTGTTCATACAATCCTCTGCCAGTCAAATATTTTGGAGTAAAAGGTTCTGCTTTCACAGATAACTTTCCATTTTGCTTTGAAAACCTTATTTTCATGTAGAAGGAAGTATGTCTTTTCTCTAAATCTGTATATAGAAGGAGACTATTTTTGGATGGACTAACACTGTCTTCTGCTCCTCCTATCCTCAAAAGCTGAAAGAGCTTTTATTTTTAGCTACATTTTTACATCCTGACTCTAGAGGAAAGGATTTCATTTAACCCTTTTGTAGTTAAATCTTTTCAGGTAAGGACTAATTATTGTCCAAGCAATCAAGTTCCAGTATTTCACCTAGGTCAAGTTTATAGGAAATATTCTACTTTTGAATGTCAATATAAGAGATAACAAAGTATGTTTTTAAAACAAAGGTAAGTTATTGTCTTTTAGGCCTGTGATGATCTGATTTTAAGTTGGTTTACTGATTGAAAGATTTATTGATAAAAAATGACCTAAGTAATGAAATGCTGTTCAGAGTTTTAAGTTGAAAACATCAGATATTTAGGTGAGGGATAATTTTTCAACATTATCAGTTATGTTCTTAAATAAGAAAAATAGTTACCAATTTTCAAGGCTTGTGTTTCATCATGTGAGATCTACACATTGTTTCATAGAACATTTTTCAATAATCTGATTAAAGAATTGAGTCATATAGGGCTCTGTTTTATTTCTTTTTTCTGTTCAAGTTATTGCTTGTGTGTTTGTATTTAACAGTTGTCTTCCTAAGTACATCTATTATTTAAAATGTTAATGAGGATTAAAAAACATCTCTAGGCCCACTAAGTGTTTCTGTGAATGAATATCTTTTGTATCCTGAATAAAGCCAAAATGATCTTAAAAGAAAGCAACAGGACTTGAAATTTGAACAAGAGTGGAAGGGTCATAGGACCCTTTTCTCCAGTGCACGTGGCTCGGTACAGATTTATGGATTCATTCCTGCTCATAACACATCTGAACAGAAGTAAAATTGATGGGGCCTAAAGAATTTTTCTAGCAACTCAGAAATTTCAAACTACAGTTATATTTAAGGATTAACACTGAGAAAATCTTCTCCATGATTCCAGATGGGGCTAAAATATGCTGAAGTAGTAGTGAAAAATGGCAACATAGTTGTTATTAAAAAAAAGGATAATTCCAGGTATTAAACTAAATAAAAACGGTTTATTTTAACAAATAAAAAAACTGGAACCAAAGAAAGAGAAGAAAAAAACTTGAAAAACCAGGAAAAAGATGAAGTCTGGGATCCTTCACAACTGAAGTGTTTTTTTAGCCAGTCTGGCTGATACAACCCGGGCAAAGCTTTCTTTCGGTGCTGATTGCTTAAAAAAAGTGTGGTTGGAATATGGTCTGGTCCAGGCACCAAAGCTCCCTCGAGGCTGGTCCGAATGAAAGAGGAAGGCTTTGGACTTTTGGTTTGAGAAATAGTACTGAGAGACTGCTCTGCTCCACCCCTTCAGTCCTGCTCCCATGGCTCATGGTGGTTGGTCGCCTCCTCTCCCAACTCTGGTGATAGGCTCCTACTTTTTAACCAATGGCTCGTGGATGTCTAGGGAATGTTTATAACATTATCTTCGGCAGGACAGGGACTTATTTGAATGCGGGTTTCCATGGTGCTGGATTGCAGGATCAGGGTGGGTGGTTTTTTTTTCAAGGCAGGGCAAGCTAATATTACAGCTCTTAAAACTATTTAAACACTTTAAACACCTTTAAAACATTTTTATAACTGTCTAAATGAAGTATATAGTTAATTTTACACCCTAAATATAATAACATTTCCTAAAACTATTCTTTAATCACTCTTTTACCTTCTTTAAGTAACAACCTTAATACTTGATAAGAGAAGATGTGAAAGTCTTACAACCTTCATGAATAACAATAGTCCTACAGGTACTACAGATCACAACAGACCTCTGATAAAGTATTCAGCCTACTGAAAAATTATGTGGACAGATAGGTCGTGATGTACGTATGCTTTGACATAAAAAGAGACAATAAGCATGGGTACCATAAACACATGGCACCAATAATCCAAAAAATTGATTGCATTTATCATTTGCACTGCTCAAGAACTCACATTGCAAGCCCCTATGAAGAGAGGACCACCTGAATTCACAAGAGGAGAAGCTTGGTTTAGTTTTCATGGAGCCTTTAGGAAGCTAAGAATTGCCTTTATATTAGGGGAAAAAATAATTTGGTTTAGTTCAGAGTATTTCAAAAGTATCATATGACAGTTTGAAATTATTACTGATTTTGACTGAGATTATTTCTTCATGGAGAATAAAATGAAAAATGGCAATATAGGCATTTAAAAATCATGCACTTATAAAATTTTGCTTTCTCCACCTCTTTACATAAAACATTTTACCAGGTCTTATTGATAAATACCACTATTTCTGCCTTTATTTAAATTAAAATGGGCTTTATTTTAACTTTTGTGTGGACATCCTGCCAAGTTCATCCTCATGAAACCTTCATATTTTGAAACAACAAACTGTAATAATGAATGATGTATGAATATATAAAAATGCATCATTACATGCCCTATACAAAATGAATGGAAAAAAATAGGTAGTAAAAAATGCCAAACAAAGAGTACTTAACAATTTGTAAATACAAAATGTATATGTAGGATAATTTGCAAAGAAACGTAACTGATGCTTTTATAGCTATATGATTTTATTTTACTGGAAAGTTAAATCTTTGTTTAAGTGAACATTTAAAATGTGTGCCTCTTTAAAATATTTTGAGGAAATAAAATGGTATATTTCAAAACTAATTCCATGGAAATGTGTAGCTTTCTAAATAGCAGCTTTGTTCATCTTAACAGAAGTCTTAGGATGTAGTAATTCAGCATCACTTTCATGTATAATCATGTATGATCTTGAGCACTTGTGTTCTACATGCTGGTTCTGAGAGCATGGGTGATGCTATTACTAAATATTTAGTCATTTTTCCTTCCATTTTTCATGGAGACAAATTTACATTTGCAGCAGCTGGAAACTTTAACTGGACAATTCTGTGATTAAAACAAGAATTGAGGTTGTGGCTGGCTTGGAAATGCAGACTGTATTTTTCTAGTGTACTTCAGCTGTCTCTTTTCAAGTCACCACTACTCCTGTGTAATTAGGTATTTCTCCATGCACTAATTAGCAAAAGAGCTCACTGCTGTCGTCAGCCCAGTGGAGCTGCTGGCTCGGCTTCCACATGAATGGAAGAGATGTTGGGCTGTGTTACTTCACCAGAGCAGCCTCAGCACTGCTGTCACACACTCCAGCATTTGATCATAACCGAAACCAAGAGTGCCTCTGTGTGCATGGCAACATCACCATGTACTTCAGGACAGAGATACTTCTCCACCTTTGTTAAAAAATAATTTTTAAAATGTACAAATTTATTTTTCTCCATTTCGTTTGCAGTTAATCAGCTGTAGATAATAGACAATCCTGGTGGGTAGAATACCTAGGGTTTTACTTTGCCAGGTATTCCAGAACTTGAGATTAATTCCTTCATGAAGGCAAAATGCCACAAATGAACTATTTTATTTGAGATTTTATTTGACCTCTTTGCTAATTAGTGCATACAAAAATGTCAGTTTACCCAGGGGCAGCAGTAACCCAACTAACAGTTGCTGAATTACCAGAAAATGTTTCTATATTTTTATTCCAGTAACTTACAGTATATTGTGGTTTAATATATTTTTTACTGCATTTTTATTCTTCCCTCATTACTTCAGAATTGCTTGTTATATTAATTCCATCAAAAGTTAATAAGAAAGTTATTCCAAACAGTGTGTCAGCTACTATCATCATAAAAGACCATGAAGGTGGTTGCTGAGAACAAGATGATTTTCTTTTATTTCTTTCTTTTTCCTACTGCTCCCTGAAAGTATGTTCTGTTGAAGTTAGACAGTAATTCTTCAGATAGAGAAGCAACTTTTTTCTATAAAAATTACATGATGGAGTGATGATTTAAATAGGATCTTAGAAATACATACAGTTAAAGTACCTAGAGAAAATATTATGCTATAAGGACTTTCTCATTTGTATAACAACAACTTTGCTCAGAAAAGTGAGACTCCTACAGAATGTTGCAGAATAAATAAAAGGCTGCTGCAGCACAGCCACAAACAGGATGCTCCATTCTTTCCTACTGGCACTGGTGGTGTCTGTACTTGTAGCTGATATTTTAGTAGAAACATCACATTCATGTAAGTAAGGTGAAGAATGGGAAATACTGTGATAGCAACAAGCAGTGCAGCAGAGTTTTAACAGGTGGTGATGGAACTCTGCAATGGCAGGCAAGTGACCACAGTGCTGCTGCAGCCCTTTTGGGTGATGCCATAACAGCCAACCCTCACCTCAGGACAGAGAAACACAGTAAGCGTGATATGCAAAAGTAATTTTCAGTTATTTGCTATGGAAGATGGAGAGAAACAATTCTGAAAATAAAATATTAATTCAGCCCCATTAGCATTTCATGGCCTAACACACACCTCAGAGATATATGGCTTTTTCAGATATTCTCACGTGCATTCACTAATTTTTTCAATTGCATGGCAATTCTTTGTTGCTGTTCCCTTCCTCAAACCCTTAATATCGATGCTATTCAATTATCTGAGTCATATTTAATTTTAACCTCAGACATGAACATTAAATATTTTACTATCAACTTCAAATGTTGTTTTTTGTGTCTGGGTTTTGGATTATATTTGGGTTTTAAATCACATGCACAAAACTAATTTCTCTGTCTTTACTTCTACATTACCAAATCAGGTACTTATTTCTTCTGCTCATTTCTGTTGCTTGAACAGTGGCAAACATTTTTTCCAGAGTTACAACACTAAATTCTGTAATTTTTAAACATGAGAATTTCAATGCCATTAGTAAAAATTAAGGAAGAGTTAGAAAAGTGAGGGGATGAGCTATTCAGGATCTACATCAGGAAACAGATTAACATCATTTGCTCAATTGTTATTCTGAAGGTTTTCTTGATTAAATAATCTAATACAAAATCTACCTACATCAGAAGAAAGATAGCATTTGCCAATTGATTTGTTTTTCTCCTCCTTTTGACACCCTTTAGCTCAGATGACACACCACTACTATTTTGCAGGAGGCCTTTCAGAAGTTCTATGAAGTCTTTATTTTGAGGTTCCCAACTAAATGTGTTTTCTGGAGTTTTTAAAGTAAATGTGAATCTTAGGGGAAAGAGTATTGGCTCAGAAAAATGCAAAAATAAGGCTTACTGGTGACATTTCAATAACAGGTACCTTCTTTTGTTCCAGGCCATGTACAAATACAGAATACAATTGCTTCTGACCGGAACATCTTTCAGACAACAAAATTTGGTTTAAGAGAATGACATGCCTAAAATAATGCACGAAGTCAGGCATCAAGCTGAGCACACTCAGCTTTCAAGTGACTCCTTTAATTCCATGAGGTGCTCAACTATCTTTCCTGGTAAGAAAATGAAATAAACCTTTTTCAGGTATCAGAAATTAGTTTATTGCAACCTCCAGTTGCAGGCACTTACTCTAATGAAATGATTTAATTTTTAAGCATTGCTTCCATTATGTCAACCTTCTTTAATATGAGATCACTAGCTTTGTGCAGGTCCTCTTTCTACAGGGAGAAAGCAAAAGGTTTATTACTGGATGACAATTACATGGCAACTTCAACAAAATGTTTCCACAGATGAACATCAATGAAAAAAAATTCTCTGATCCAGATGAGAAATAAAAAGCATGGAGGTAGAAGTCTGAGTAAATGCAGACAAACAGGAGAACTCTCATTTCATACCCAAATACATAGGTTGCTTTGTGGCAGACTTCCAGAAAAAATGGAATCTGTGTATTCAGGTAAACTGTGAAACTGTAAGTGTCAGGAAATTTTGCTGTGGTACTGCAAAGCTCAAACTCTCATGTGTGTTCTAACAATACACAGGAAAATTTAATGTAGCCACAGGTAAGGCAGTTTCTCTCACACCCCCAGTCTGCTTTAGTGTCTACTGGCTGTGCCTAATGAATGGGGAAATTTGGCATATAAATAATGTATATTCTTATGTCATTTTACTATGATTGATGAAATCAATTCAAAGTGCTCTACACCATTAGCAATTTTTTTTTTTATCATAGCTTATTTTGTAACATTCGTTATCTGATTACCTATCTTACAGACTATGATAATTTGAAACTCCAGCTGGGATCATTCAAGATAATTTAAGCCTGAATAAATATAACATGAACCAATTAGTTTTCTAGGGCACTTGGAAAACAAAAAAACACCCCAAATCAAGATATTAGGGGTTTCATCTTATTATGAAAATTTTAAATAACTCATAATGAAAAATCACAGCTCTTTAAAAATTGTATCATTCATATCCAACACTTTTTCTACTTTACACTTTTCATTGAATCTGTGAATTTAGGGATACACCTTTTTTCTCTTACAAGAAACTAAACCCTCCAAACCAAACCTCTTGGAGAAATGCATTTATCTCACTAAAATTCTCCAATAACTCACAGGAAAATAATAGTTTACAAAATGTCTTATTGGAAACTCTTTTTGAGTGATTATTGCAGTATTTTTGCATTTCATCACAGGATTCCTCCATACAAATTTTCAATCAGTGAAAGAAATCTGCTCTCCTTCACTTTTAACTTCTGTCTACTTCACAACAGAAGTACCAGCAGCTAGCATTTCCAAGTCCTAAATCTATTCCCTCTTCACTTTTATTTTCAATTATTTTTAACAGAGCAATATTTCACAAAACTTTGTAAGAGTGTTTGGGGGTTTCAGTGTGTTAAGCAGCAGCAGAGAGGTATTCTCAGTTCTTGTTATAAACAGAAGGAAAAGGAGACTGACCACAGCATCGCAATAGCCAAGTTTCCACATGCATTTAACCTCCAGGGCATGGTTCACACTTGCAATGTAGCAGTCTCTGCCCATACCTACAGCCTGTACTCCTTCAGGGAGAGACTGATCTCTGGTGTGTTTGGCTCATCTCTGTTTACTCTTGAAATTGTCTCTCTACTTTCTTGACCTTGTTCTTCATTAGATTTCATTTACTTCATTTCCCTTTGGATACTATGTAGAGGATAATCTCAAGATTTTTCCATTTGTCCATTAGTTGTTTTAAAATTACACTATAAATAACTTGCTAAAATACAAAGCCAAAAAACAATTAGCCAAATATATTGAAAAAATGGTTGTGAGGAACTAGGAACTCACAAAATGTGATACATAGAGTGAAGTTATTACCACAAATACTGAGAAAAAAAATTGCCATACTTTGCTTCTTTCATCTAGCCACCTGACCTACATATTTAAGAAGAACACTATATATACAAAAAGTATATACAGAAGAAGCAGAACAGAAGGTAGAGCTGTTGTAAATAACAATTGACAAGCAAAGCCACTAACAGACACAGTAATGAAAAAAGGAATACATTGATAGGGTTGAATTTGCTATGATTTCTCACTACTGCAGAGCAGGGAAAAGAGATGTATTTCACAGCATACATGAACTGCCTGAAGTATATCAAATGATGCCACAAGATGCTTTCTATACTTTGTCTAGAAGTGAAGACAAAAAATTTAAACTTTTCTTCTCCACTGATGAACTAACTCCATCCTGTCTCCTGAGTGCTCTGTGAAAGTTCCACTACCAGTATCATGCATTCTATGTATCCTGTTAAAATGAGAGCAGTGAGCCTAGAGCTCTGGTTTAAAATATCTCAGTGGTATACTGGGGTATATTAGAAAGAGCTTTATCAGCAGGTCAAGGAATGTGATCTTGCTTCTCTACTCAACTCTGGTGAGGACATATCTGGAGTGCTGTGTCCAGTGCTGACAGTACGAGAGAGACCTGGAGCTTCTGGGGCAAGTCCTACTGAGGACAAAAAAGATGCTTAAGGGACTGGATCATTTCTCTTGAGAGGAAAGGCTGAGGGAGCTGGGCCTGTTCAGCTTTGAGAAGGGACAATTGAGAGGGGACCTCATCAATGTCTGTCAGTATCTGAAGGGAGGGTGCAGAGGATGGATCCAGGCTCTGCTTGGTGGCACCAAGAAATAGGACAAGAGGCAGTGGGCAGAAACTCATGCATGGGAAATTCCATTTGACCATGAGGAAGAACTCTGTTGTGTAAGTGACCAAGAACTGGAACAGATTGTCCAGGGAGGTTGTGGAGTCTCCCTCACCAGAGGTGTTCAATAACAGTCTGGACACAACTATGCCATGTGCCCCAAGGTTACTGCTTGAGCAGGGAGGTTGGATCAGATGACCCACTGTGGTCCCTTCCAACCTTACCTGTTCTGTGATTCTTTGATTACAAGACAAAAGCAACTGGGAATGATGGCAGCTCCATCCAACTCTCCACATCACCTTCTCAAGGACGCAGTTTCTGGTGACCTGACCATGACGAGAGTCATGAGAAGGGTGAACACCATTCTTATAGAGGGATATATTATAAGTTTCTCACTAAAAATTTACATTTGTATTGCTAATGAGTTTTGTTTTGTGTTAATTAGGTAATTTGGGCAGTGAATATTATCACTTGAACTAACCACAACAAATTTTTGCTATGTTTTAATTAACTTTTAAGGTTTTTAATTAGACTAACAACATTATTTAACTTTCTGTATGAGATATAATACCATAATAATCTGTTAAGTACAAAGAAAAAAAAAATCATACTTAAAAAAATTATCAGTAAATATCTTCTTTTCAAAAAAATCCTCACATCAGTTAATACAGCAGAGTAAACTTCCGTTTTGTTTTCCAGAGGGGTGGCTATGATACATAAAAGAGAAATACTGTTTCATGCATAGTTGCTTTCATTGAGAATCAAAGTTTAGCTTATGACTATTACTTAGCCAAAATATATATTACAAATCAGTTGGTTGCACCTCGCAGTCACGACAGTCTTAGAACTTATTATAAATTGTGATTTTATGTAGCTGAGAGGGAAAGACATTTTGTCTGTATCATACATAGAGGGCAAGGCAGAACCAGTGATTAAACTTAGAATTGCCAATTTTCTGGTCCATTGTCCTAATCACAAGATCATCTTTCTATGTTCAATTCTGTATAATAAAGAAATGATATAATATGGATTTTTCAAGCTTCATTTCCAATGACTTGTCTGCAACAAGGGTGCAATTTTATTTCGTCTCTCAGGCAACATCCTTTATCTCAATTTGTTTTGAAGTAAATGGGACTCTTGTATGTAGTGAGTTCTTTTTTGTTTTTTACCTGATATATATTATTCAGAATCTCATCAGCAATGAATGGAGATATTCATTTGTTCACATTCTACTTCCTTTTTCTTTGGTTTGGTAATTAGTCACAATGAAAATATTTCCAACCTGCTTTTGCAAGTTCAAAATTGACTTTGAATGATGAACAATAGCATTAGGTCCAAACCCAAACCTGATTAATATTTTTTACAATGAATTGATTAGATTAAATACTTGCAGAAAATGGATCACAAATTTTGCTTGGAATACTTTCAGGTATTCACAGATGAATAATCATTAAGTTGCATGGATATAACATCCTCCCACATCTTTACTTTTAAAAATCAGCTGTATGTAGTAGTTAAATCAATGTGTAGTAATACAAATACAAGACAAAACCATCCAATGAAGTACTGCCTGTAGTTAGACATTATGGAAAGCTGCAAGTACGAAGAGAATTGGTCTTTTCCCAAGTGCCGCAGACATTTCATGCAGTCAGATATCAAGAGAAAAAATGAAATTATTGTCAGCAAGTGTCACAGCTGAAATCTCTCTGAGTGATTATGTCAGATTTTGAAATTCCCTGTCACATCACAAATTAGAAAAAATCCATGTTCTATGAGTATAGTATGAAAAACATACCCCATTCTACATCAGAACTGCTTTCATAATCTTACCTTTCTTATCAGATCTAGAGGTCTTTCATGATGTATTAGTCAAAATCTTCAGACTATGTGAGACATAATTCAAGTAATATTTTAAAACAAAACCCAAAAGCACATCAATATGCAAGTCTGTAGGCACCACTGGTTTGGGAAAGTTTGAAGATTACCTTTCTAAAAAGCCATTTTCTGTAGAATATACTAATTACTGTAAAACTACATAACTGCAAAATTGTTACTATATAAAAAATAAAAAGCCTATACCAATAACAAAGGGTTAAATTACAGATAAATATATATATTTATATTGATATTATCCTTTTGAACTTCAGTTGTCATGACTCAGACTATAGTGAACAAACTTTTTGTCTAGTTTTAATAATGTTTATATATTCTGTAGTAAGAAACATTATGTCATGTCCAAAACAATATTTTTTTTTCATGTTCTCTTTTTTTAAATACTTTGCCACTGATCTCAAGAGAATTGCTTTCTCTAGTGTTAAGACTGTATGTACAAAAGAAATCATATTGGTAAGAAAAATTGCTATGCCTGACAGATTATTTTAGCCTTTCCATTTGCATTAATCCCAATTGTTTTGTGGAAAATGTGCACAAATTTATCACCATTAACTGTTTCTGCAAAACTATAATTCATCTTTTCCCACGTTATAAGTTATCTACTGTTGGCTAGAGAGAACCATCAGGCTATCTCAGTTCATCTTTAGAAATGTAACCAGGAAATAAATAGGAACTTGTTGGTTTATCACTGACAAAACACAATTTGAATAATTCTGCAAACAATTAAGAATCAATCTAATGAGTCTTGAGCAATGAATACTTTGAAGTTACATGCAAGTTATTGCCTTGGCTATGAGATGTCATTTATGCTTATGAAGTAATCCATCTTGTTCCAAGATTATTTTGCTTCTGCTTCTCATAAAATGATTTGTATCAATATTTATCTTTAGGCTTCAGTTGTGCAGTTTATGGCTTAAGGTATAACATTAAAGCTCTTCATATTGACTAAACATTAGTTATTTATACAAAGTTTCAATTAAATTTTTTAATGATAAATTACAATTCATAGTTAGAAATATGTTGATTCAGTAGTGGTGTGATCAATATCAATTATACAAAGATAATTAAATCAAGTTTTCAATCATAGAATTGCAGAGTTTTTACAGTTTTTAAATAAGATCCTGTTGCACAGCTAATGGTCATAGCAAGCAACCTTATTTTTCTAAATTAGCTTCAGATTGGAAAAGCTACATTTCAGGCAAAAATATTTTGAAGGCAGAACTATGTATAGTTAAAAATACTATTTCCTAGTTAGGTTAATTTTGCATCACATTGTTATTAGACCATCTTTGAATAGTTTACAGGTATTTTGAAAGGTGTGCCCTAAATTTAATTTCTTAGTTTATGTCAAAAGTCTGCTAGAACAAGAAAATTTTACATTACTTTCAGAACAAGCAAGAAAAGCAAACCTTATACTGACAGTTTAGAAATTCATATTGCACTTTGACATTTTAAATTGTTTTGCTAGTCACTCAGGAAAGACTAAATTTGTTTGGCTTAGTTTCCCCAGACAAGTGAGAAAAACTTTTGTATGATGTTGCAATTTTATATATGCTCATGGCTTCACATCTAAACTTGATTCCTAAAATCTTTCCCAAAGAGCTGGCAAAAGCCCATTCATTTAGCATCTGCTGTCTTACAGCCATCCTCATATTATGTCAAGATGAAACCTTTCTTGTAAAAAGATGTATTTTGGAAATCATTTTCTTAGCTCACTTGAGATATGTGGTAATACAAAGGAGATCATGTAAAGTGAAGAGAGGGAAATGAATCTGTGTTCCTGAAGTTTCACACAGTTATGCATCCTTTTATCTATGATGGACTAGGTGCCAATACTGTTCTGTAGTCCTTGACTGGGAAACGATTTGCTTGAGTAGAAACTACAAGATCAGACTTGAGAGTACATTGCAGACATATCAGACTAGACTCAAATTAAAGTTTACCTTCATTTAACTTCATGTTCAGATGAGTGCTTAGAACATCCAGCCCTCACCTTTTCTTTTTTTTTTTTGAGTTTTGAGTGCAAAAGAACCTCCAGCTAAGAAGTTCTTACATGAGCTGTCCAAAAATGCTACAAAACCAGAGCTGAATTCATTTGATCAATGTTAGCAGAGTAATCTGGAACACAGCATATCAGAAGCCACAAGGTGAATTTACAGAAAAAGATGTATCTTTCCACGCTCTTCTTCAGTACATTACATAGAGAAAATACACTCATTGAATTATTAGTTAGGGCAATATCTTTCTCTTAAGTGATGACAATAAATTTAGTGTCCACCAAAATGTCTACAAAATTCAAAGGATTTCAAGAGAAAAACCCGGCAAATTCCAGTACCTATTTTAGAGGCATTGTCTAGCATCAAATATTATAATATTGATATTTTTATAACTTTGACATAATGTACCAATAGGTTTCTATGGGTAGTACTAGATTTCCAGTGGCAACATAGCAAATACTGCCAACTTGCCCTCCAATCCCAGCTCATTCACAGGCTCAAGCAGTCAGCCACTTGATCAAATGTCTCTAAATGCAACTCATCTCCACATAAAAATTCAGCCCTGAACAGTTCAAATATGGCAATTCCAGCTCTATCCCTGCTATGCTGCTAGCAGTGACGTGTTATAAGCTATATATATTGCAACGGTCTTATAGAGTCTGAGGATTCCCTTATATTGGCAAGAAAGGAAAACATGAGTTATCTCATCTCTGCACTCTGACTGCTCACATTGAAAGAGAATGTAAAAAGTAAAACCTGCAAATACCTATTTTGTGGATTTGTATTTTTCTCTAAGAAAAGAAGAGGTTTTGTTTCAATATTTTGTCTGAGTTAGACTGGCAGCAATAGCTTCTATTAGTAGAAACATGATAAAACTGAACTTCAGAAGGCCTCACAAAGATTAAATTTGCCTGTTGTGTTCCTAATAAGGGGTAGGACAAAAGTGAAGCTCATGTCACTGAAACAATGACTGGCATTTATTTTTTTTCCAGCACATCCCTGTGACAAAAACAGATAGTGGTCTTAGTGTACTGCTGAGGGTTAAAGGTCGTTTGAAATATGAGATTATTGCAAAGAAAAACAAAAACAAATTTAAAGTTAGGAACCAGAAATGCAAAAATCCTGCTGGATCTCTTTGGTAGCAATTGCTTTATAATCATCCATTTTATGTTAATAGCTGCATTTTTTTTTTCTCATAAAAGTCCATTTTGCTTTCTACTTTCTTTTGTAAAAATAATTTCCATATACTTAATTTATGTTATATTTTCTTATTCACTAAGTTTTGTCATTTTTCTTAGTGGAAATAAAGAGCAAAAAATTTCAACTGGTTCCAGAAGGACGGTTCCATTTTTCTAACATTGAGTTTGCTGAAAACATTGGGAATGGAATCTCCCTAATAAAAAATAAGTTTTTACTTATGCCACCAAACACATTGATACATGCCTGTGAAATATCTGAGTCTTGAAGTCCTGCCAAGAATTATTGAGCTCAGTGAAAAGAGTAAAAGCTGCATCTCTGTGGTAGGTTTTAATTTCTTCGCCTCTTCTCATTTCATTATAGTTTACTTGAATTCTTAATTTTTTATGTCAACACTGCACTTAAAACTACAATATTCAAAAATTAAATAATTATGTAAAGAGAAAGTGAAAATATTACCACTGCAATAGGAGTTGGGTTTTCAAAGACTAATCACTGTGAAACTTTTTGCTTTCCTGACATATGTCATATTTTCTTTAATCAATCACAAAACAACAGATAGACCTTCCTATAAAGCAGAAACAGTGCTTCATTTTCTCAGGGGCTGGAAATGGAATTGCTTCTAATGAGGATGAGCACGGATGAGTGAATAGTATCAGAGATTCATAGCTATTGCTGTCACTGATATTCATGAAACACAAGTCATATTTCACCTGTCAAGTCCTACAATTCCTAAACTTTCTTCCACAATTTGGGGCACTTTTACGGGAAGCATAATTAATCAAAAATCCCTAGCTCCCAGTCATTCTTTAATAAGATATTGGAATAATCATGCAGTTTCCCTAAGAGACACAGCTAAATGCTAGAAACATACTGAATGTGAAAAAATGTTACCTGAAATGTCAATTTACACACACAGGTGTTAGACCTCATTTATATTCGTCTTCCATCTAACACAGATAAAGCACATCTGGCAGTTAATATTTTGTTAGAGAAACTCTTGCTGAGCCTCATCACAACCAAGTGTGTGCAATTTTCTCTCCCTGCATGAAGCATGGAGCAACACTGTGCATCAAAACTTGTTTTGATGAAACATCACATGCTTTTTAAGCTGATGAGAGTTTATCCTCCTTCAGCTGCTGCTGTGTTTGAAATACAAATAGTTTAAACAGCACAGGAGACAGGCATTTGAAATCTATTATCAGCACTGGAAGGAAGCATCTTTTCTTTTTCAACCTAAAAGCTGTTTAGTTTTTCCTCATGTGCAACCATGGAAACCATTTCAAATGGACAAATACCTTCTGGAGACACACATAACCCCATTTCTGGGGATCACGGGAGCAATGCTATCCCTCTCCTATTCCAGCTGGCCTTCCACTCCATCCAGAAAGCAAAAACAGAAATTCCCTGAGACTGAAACAAGCATCTTGAATCAAAAAAAATCCTTCAGGATTAACCACAGCAGAAACTACAGCCCCAAGAGCAAACACAGACCTCTTCCATATCAAATCCATCCCATGTTTATAGAGCTCCCAGGACAATGTTATCATGATGATCTTTTGTTTAAGATGTTAGGAGTGTTTCTATTATTTACTGGCAGCTCTTTTAACCTCCATCTCCCCACTGCTGTTTCCTCTCTTTCCTTCCTCTGTTCGTTGCCTGGATTACTACTGCCCAAAAATATATATAAATGTACATGCACAGAACATATAAAACAGCAAATTAAAGAAAGCTAAACATTTGATTTCTGTAGGTTTTTGCAAATTGACTCTGATTACAAGTTTTCTGATCTTATTTAACATTTATATTTAATTTGTTCACTTAAGAGCAAATCGATGAGGTTTTTCATCAAGAAAAGGAATCAGAACAGAAACAAAATACTTTTATCATTATAAAAGTTCTGACCACATGTTCAGCTAAACTGGGAATCAGTTATATGCTTGACACTTCATATGCTATGTCATTCCCTATGATGTTGTCAGAGCATAGAAGAAAAGAGGGATACTTCTCTTTGCCACAAAGCAGGCTGAAGAAAACTGAAAATCATTCAGAGTTCTGATGAGAATTTAAAACTAGTTCAAGCCCATTACCTAGTTTCAAATTCTGTTTCAAATTTGGGATTCACTCCAGCTTTTCCCAAAGGTTAAAACCAGAAATCCTCCATTTTTCTTAATACTGTTCTGGATTTTTTTTTCCATTGACAATTATCTTTGCTTTCTGTTCTCTTGATAGTGGTATCTTTTCTAAGCCCCCCACAGATATTTTCTGATTTTATGGCTCCATGTTTTAAATTTTATTTTTTCTCTGAGATTGAGGAATGCGTTATGGCAGATCGAGTCAGTCAATGTGTTTTGGAACACAGTGAGAAATTATTTATGTCAAACGAAAAAGTTTAAAGTGCATTGTCCCAGAAGATAAAAAATGCAGAAAGATTTCTAAAAGAAATTGCTGAGTAATCTGCAATAAGTTTTTTCATTGGCTTTTCTTTTTTTCAAAAAGAGAGGGGAAAAAATAACCTTTTTTTTTTTTTTACTATTTAAAAATTTCTGTCTACCAACTATTTTTATGAGATTCCAAAATCTTCACACTACACAAATTTTATACACAGTCATTGTGGTTTAACCCCTGTGGGCAGCTCAGCACTGCACAGCTGCTTCCTCAATCCCCTGCAGTGGCATAGGGGAAAGAATGGGAAGAGTAAAAGTGAGAAAAATTATGGGTTTAGTAGAAAAAACAAAAGCTTTTGCTTTGCACTCAAGCAATGCAAGAAATTAATTCACTAATTCCCATCGATGGGGAATCAGGGCCACATCACATATCCTTTGGAAAGAAAAATATTATGGTATATATCCTGGTCAAACCAACCTGATTCTTCAGAAGAACAAGAAAAAAATAATACAGAATTGTGGCTGCTTGTATAAGAAAGGAGGAAAGAGTATAGTTTCATGTTACAATCTGTACAATTTCACTTGGAATATAAGGCACTAGCCATTTTGTTTGCAATAAAGAGCAGAAGGGAATGCTGTTAATGTCAAAGTTGCTTAGATACATAGCCCTACTTAAATCAATATGAATTAAGCTTCTAAAAAACATTTGTAATCTGGGCCTATGGTGCTTGTGCATCAAAATAATCAGGAGAGATTTAGTATGCATGTTTTTTTTCCCCGAAGGTTGAGCAAGAGCTGTGGTCAGCCAGCATTAGAAATGACTCAAGATGAATGGATAAATAAGTTTCACAGATTTGAGCTTCTGTTGCAGACTGAGGCATTTGGACAGAAGGAAAACCCTTCTGTACTGATCAGTGATCCTCACCTTTTCTAATGGCAACAGGCTTCCTGCGGGGTTTACTGTTTTATAACATAGCCATCTGCGCTGGTGTCATGCTGTGGATGGGTCTGAAAACATAGATAGGAATTATGGTGACACTAATTTTTACATGCAATACTGCCAGGCTAATAGAATTTGGCCATACTCTCATTCTTCCACAGCTTCAGCTGCTCTAAAAATGAAGGAATACCCATCACACTAACATAAATTGACTTTATGGTACTGTCATGGACAATGAATTCTCTCAAAGGTAAGAAAGGCAAGATCAAACAATTAAAGAAACAAAGGCTTTTCTTAATTGTTGTCTCTTTGCAGGGTTGCTTTTTGCTTGTTTATTTGTTTCTTTTCCTTGCTATTTTGTCACCTATTTATTGAGTAATCCATTTGGGATTGGGAGGAACAACGACAGCAATAAAATATGGCGATTTTGATATTTTTTGCTAATAGGAAGTGCAATTCCAGAATCACTTTGCAGAATTCCACAATGTTTAACTTTCTTTGGTTAGTCTGTGCTCTATGACCTTGAGGACAAGGTTTCAACAGCTCATCATTAACCAATCATTCCAAATTCCAGAAACACCACAGGAAAAGAGACTAAAAAGCACTAATTTTGTAATTGTATGTATTTGCATTAAATTGATTTCATCTGTGATGGCACTTTAAGAGAAACAGGGTGCTTCATTTTGATTCTCATAAGGAATAAGTGTGCTTTGTGATAATTCCAATTTGATACACAAGGAAAGATAAAAAAAGAGGGAGAAAAAGAAAATGAGCACTGAAAAGAACAGAGTAGAATTCTTATAGCAGAAAATAAAACTGCAAGAAGTTAAGAGAGTCAGACATGAAAGAAGATTCCTGGGCGGGGATGGGGCAGGGCGGGGGGGGGAGGCAGAGGAAACCAGAAGGATAATCTATAAAGGAATAGATTTCTCAACAGAACTTTAAAAATTTGAAAGTTAGACATAAATACTAGAGAAATCAAGGATGGAAAGAAAAAGTAGTAGTGAAAAGAAAGTCATGGTCTGAGTAGCACTCTAGTCACCAGACAGTTCACAACAGCAGGAATGTCTAACAATTTTCTGAACTGGAAAAACTGAACCTTCCCTTCAGTGCCCTTTTATTTTTCTTTTTTTTTTTTTTTTCTACATTCACTCTATTCTTGGACTGTACTTTACTATCCAAAAATCTGAATCAGGAGGAGAGCTTGGAAAAGCACAGGTGTTCTAGGGTTCTTAACTGCTCCAAATGACTGAAATTATAGAGCCACAGCTGTGCTGAAGGCAAAGAGAGGAAGATTTCTTTGCTTCTGCAGAGCCATCTGCCATACCCATGTCTGCAGAACCATTCCAGGTGGTGTACAACCTGGTTAACCCAACCTCCATCCAGCTGGATACCCGAACAAGATGTTTACGCTAGGAGGGATTTTCAAGATTCTTTACAGATAGCAATTCAGATGGCATGTTCTGCCTCACTGCTGTCGGAGCAGAGGCTGAGGGCACCATAGCAGAACCTCTGTTTTCCCAACCAGGGATGCTCAGTTGTATTCATTGGCACTTTAACATGTATTCAGCCATGGTCTGCAAGATGAACCTACATTTTATAACAAAGAAGTATTACTAGTACTGCTCTTTTCTTCACCCAAGAGTTAGAAAAGCTGTAGCAAGACTGTATGACTGGTTTGAAAGTATCTCAAGCACTCAACAGTCAAATAAAAAACACCCCCAAGACAATCTATGATGGACATTCAAACAATCAGATTGCTGGTTGAACCATCAATGTGGGACAGAAGAAGCTAAAAGGGAAGTCTTCCATGAAAGTGTAGCAAAAAAATGGCATGTGACTCTTAATCTTAGAATTGAGCCTCTATGACCAATATTGTCTTCAGTGAAAAATGTAGCCTGCTAATATGGTGTGATCTGGGGTAGCTCTATGACAAAGTATTCTATGGTGGTCTAATACTATTATCATAAAACAAGAATAAGTTATGGAGTGTTCTGACTTTTTGTTAATTTTACTATAGTGGCACCAAAATTGAGCTATTCCTAATATTATTATTATTCCAGAATAATAAATGCAGAATGCCATGCAACATGTAAAATCAACAAAATTCAAGAAAAGAGGAAAGTAAACCAAAAGAGAAGCTCGAAAAAATTTGAAAGTAGAGAGGGACAAAAAAAGTTTTGTACTCTCCAAGCAATTAGTCTCAGCTTTGATGTTGCTCAATAATATTTTGATCACTATTTTGTCTTTTTTTGTATACCATGACAATGCACGGAAGTAACATTCATTTTGAGTTTTGGTATGTAGAAACACAGAACGAGAGAGACTAAAATGGTTTCATACAGTAGTAGGACCTTAAAAATGATTATGTCAATAATGACAATTCATTAACAGATTAATTGTTCGGAAAAAACTCACCAAATTGTTTTAAGACTTCTGAATTTAAGTCTTTGTAAATTTTAGACTAATTTTGACTGGCACAGGTATTTATACCTAGTGTTAACTACTTTTTGAGAAATAAGCAACCCACCTCTATATCATTTGCCTCTTGTCAAGCAACATAAACTTTCAGGAGGCTTGAAACTACTGGCTTCTGTCTTAGATCACAGACTACTGACAATACCCCTGTGCATAGTATGGAACCAGCCTGGGTCTGATTTCAAATTTCTAGAGTTTGCTACCAAGTTAACAGTTGAGTACAAAATTTACAACTATAGTTGTTCTCTTTCTAGTGATTTATAAGACTACTGGAGACAGAATCTGGTGCCAGTGTCAGATTAATCTCCTTTCTGATATCTAAAGGTAATATTGATTGGTAAGACGAACTGTAAATCCACCCAAATAAAATCTTCAGGAAACGTATCACATACAATAAACTTTAAGACCTTTCAAGGCCACATCTTCAGATGAAAGTTTGCCCACAAGGACAACAGATTTTACTGTCAGTATTTACTCCAACTGTATTAAGTATTTCCAATTCCTTCCCATCATCTTTTTTTTTGAGACTTCACACATAAAACCTCCGAAGATTAGCATGCAGGAGGTAATAGCAATTGCAAACAACCACTATGATTTTTCATTGTATTATTTTTTGCAAATGTGATTGTTAACTTCTAAACACAAATTTCCAAATAAATAATGGCAAACAATAACCCCAACATGCACTGCTTCCCTTTGTGGAAGTAAAACACATTACTGTGTTACTTGCACCATTGCTAAATGCCAAAAATATCTAAAGAATTATGCAAGCAAAGCCATAGCCAAATAATTCTTTCAGTCAGATCCTGAACTTAAGTTTTCAGAGTTAATTTCTGAAAATTTTCATTTTTACTAAAATAGTGCCATTCTGAATGGAATACCAACATAAATGATGCTTTTCATGAACTCTAAAACACAGTGGACATAACTCTCCAGCACTGCCAGCTGTCCCAAATAGACCTCAATTTAACACGCTTAGGTAGGTAGAAATTAAGTGTCTAAATTAGCCAGTACCAGTATAGATTTTTTCAATTTCAGAGATTAAAAATAACAAAAAAAAATCTATTTTGTTACCCTATAGCAAGTTCCAATATAAATACAAAATTCCCATATAATACACAAATAGGAGTAAAAGACGTTATCAAAAAACTAATAGAAATCTGAACAGAAACATTTTTTTAAAAAAATACCTTAAATAGATGGGCACAACTGCCATAATTTTGTCATTAAATAAAACCAGTTTTCACACATCTTCAACATCTGTTTCTTTTTGTATCCTTTCCTGTCTTTTCTTCTGTTTGTGGTTTTTTGTTTTTTTTTTTTTTTTTTGTTCTCCTTCTTCTAAGGCAATAACATTTCAAGAAAGCATTTATTAGTTTCCTTTATGGCATTTTTCAACAACTATTTTTTTTCTCTCCTTGAATGGCTGCTGCCACCTTTCCCATATTACACACCTATTTAGATACCCAGACATCCATTTCTGCTTTGTTGTTCTGCCACTGTAGACTATTCTATAATCTTGTGTTACAGGGCCATAGATCTCACGGACCATGGCAGAGATGTGGTAGAACAGCTCAGCACCATTGAGTGCCGCCATCAGCAGACCATTAGGGATGAGGGAGGTGATCCTTCCCCACTGCTCAGCCCTGCTGAGTTGCATTAGCCATTCTGTGTCCAGTTCTGTGCTGCCCAAGACAACAAAGACATACCAGAAGAGCAGGAAGTTGATAAAATGAAATGTCTGTTGAGGGGTGATAAAGGAGAAAGAGACAGACTCTTCTCAGGGATTCCCAGACACAGGAATTCCAGAAACTCTGTTTAAACATTAGGAAAAAAAATATTATTCCTGAGAGGGTGATAAAACCTTTGGTGCTGGTTGCCCATAGAGTCTCCCTCTTTGGAGATATTCAAAAGCCATCTGAGCAGAGCCCAGACAAATTGCTCCTCATGCCCTTGCTTTGGGCATGGAAATTGAACAAATTTCCAGACATCGCTTCTTACCTCAACTGTTTTGAGATTCTATAGTATTTATTTCAGAGAGATAACTACAGAACAAATTTTGACTACTATAATGGTAAACAGTCCAACGCCTTGGCAAGTTTCAGATGCATCCATTTCTACGTTGTACTGCATCATCTGGACTCTATTTGAATGGATGTTTAACGGGAAGATATGTCAGTGATCTTTAAACAGCCCATTCCTAAACATTGTGTCAATAACTTGTTCTACAGCTAAAGACGATGCAGTTACTGCGCATTTTAACAGCACAGAATGGCAATGTGGAGCTTAAGCATGTTGGTTGATGTCCTTAAAATGGGGAAGGAAAAAATCAAGCATCCCCCTAAAAAGAAAAAAAAAAAAACAAACAAACAAAACCCCCTTCTTGGAAAGCTGCTTTTATTTCCATCAGATTCAATCAGGTCTACTCAGAGATAACCAGCAACTTGGAAAAAATAAGGCAGCTCAACAGGCTAGATTCTTTAAAAAACAGAATAAAAGAGTGTAAAGTAGAGGAACAGGAATAGGAATAGACTAAATGCATTCAAAGTGGAAAAAATTAAGCTGCAAAAATATCTTAAATTTATACTCACAAAGGACTAAAGTAAAACTTGCCAGATCAGCCAAGTGAAATACTCAAGGAAAGTTCAGCAGTGAGTTATGGAGAGTAATTCAGATACCAAAGGAAATCGGAAGATTTTATTCCTTTTATGCCATTGAACTTTAAATGTGGGTATTAATCAAAAAGCATTTCATATGCTCACTTCAGTGTAAGTCTGGTTTAGAAGCCTCATAATGGAGGGTGACTTGTATAATTTTGCAGAAGAACTATATTAGAATCAAAAAAGTCCATGAACTTTCAAGGCATTGATATCAATTACTACAGTTCTGAAATTTCATTCTATATCTTGTATTGAATATTTATGTAATATGTGTATGTACTTGGGAACTGCTGAAATTTGAAGCATCTTTAATGAAAACAAATTGTCTAACACCTTAATTGAGAACACTAAAGGTATGTAAACATACAAGTTACATTTTTTACTAGAGGATGGTTTTGCTTAACAATGCTAGGCACCAATACATTCCTTTGACCCTAGAAAACATCAGTTATGAAACAACCTACAGTGTCTCAGAAAAAGGAGGGGTTGTGTCTCAGGTCTTATCCAGTTCACATTACTTGGACATGGAGCCTGCTGCAGCAAGGCACTGTAAAGACTTAAAGAGTGCAGTTGTCTGTCCCAAAACCCCACAAATTCTGTCCCCAGAAGATCAGCCACAACAATGGAACTTGAGATAAACACAGACAGCACAGCAGGAAGGAGATAATTCCCAGGCCTAGCCGAAGTGAACAGCTGGTTAGCATCCAGACAAAAATTCCTACTGTGGCAAACTGTGGGAAAGGAAACAAGTGCTTAGACACATACCATCTCAAGTTGTGGGAATGGCATCTGTGCCCCCATGGCTACCTGGGATTTGGACTGTATAAAAGTGGTGCCGCCAAAAGAATGACTCAGGACCCCAAACCAAAGACCAGGGTGAAGAAGGGCCACTGGGACACGCCAGGAATCCATATGGTGGTGATTTCTTTGTACTTAACCTCTCTGTCTCCCTCCTTCTTTCTCTTCCCTCCTCACCCTCTCCTCCCATCCCATTTCTTTCTCTCTCTCTAACTAACATTTACTGTTAAATAAAATCCATACTATTGACTTTGGCATATGGTCTCATTTCCACTAATTTCCATTAATTCGGGCAGAGGCATCTCATAATTGGATCATAATATGCACAGAACTGAAAACTGACGATTTGTGGGACCTATCAATTCACCTATGAAGATATGAAGAAAAGCATTTAAGGGTAAAAGCTGGTTTGTTTTTGTTTAAAATTACCTCTTCTATCCTTTCTTTTTCTACAATTTTACAAAAATTGTTATTCCAGTCATACATTCAGTTTCTTTTCAAGCTGCAAAAGTTTAAATTACTGTAAGTAGTATAAGCACTATAAACACATAAGCACTAGGGAAGAATTCCCTCTTTGGAATCCCAATGTTAGTTTGTATTTGTAATTCAGTTGCTCTTTGAAAAAAAATACTTTAGCAAGCAACATTTTTAATATTCTACCGTGTTTGGTATTGAAACATTTGCATGCAAGTAGATAAAAAGAAAATTGTTGTTGTACCAATTACTGGAGCTTAATTCTTCTATACATGAGCTTCTTTTCCATAAATAGGCTGGCTTTCATTATTTGTTATTGTTATTTGTATTTTTTAAAATATCTGAGTCTCACAAATGCTGCAATATGGATCTTCCTGTTTAATACAGAAATCATGAATGTTGGTTAAGCACATGGGTTAACGATGTGTTAACAGCAGCAGAGAGGACCTAATTTAGACCTAACTTATGTGACAGGATGTTCACAGCACTTTGACTCAGCATGAGCCAGTGCTACAAATTTTATGCTTATATTTTATGAATTGTTGGTTGAGTAACAAATATAGTACCAATAGAAATTCATAAGAGGGGCTGTGGGGGAAATTTCACCTTTAAGGGTTTGTTTTCTTACCTTCTACAATTGAAGGCAAAAGGTTTTCAATTCAGGGAGACACATGATGCATGTTTTCAGAGATGTTCTTTTTAAGAAATCTGAGGGTCATGTCAGTAATATATGCTCAAAATATACCACTTGTTACTCATTTTCCTCTTTGGTTTATTCTAGATCAAGTAATTTGTGAGACAGAGTATGTCTCCTATCTGCCTCTTAATGAAGAGTAGCCTGTTTGCTAAAGAACATGGAAGTACAGTACACTGGTGAGAATAAAAGAGCACATTGTCATAATTTAAATGTCTGCAATGCTTCCAGACAAGAATATTTCCTCATGTTGCCAAGGAATTTCAGGGTATTCCTAAAATTTAAAATTTAATTGCTAATACTAATAACGATAGATGAATGGAAGGATGGATGGATGGATAGATAGACAGACAGATAGATAGATAGATGTAATTAACTTTGAGCTATTCGATGTGCTTCAGTTACCTTTCAGAGGAATAAAATATTATTTTTTTAATTTATCTTGGCAAGCTAAATAAATAAGAAAAATTGTCTAAATATTTGTCAGCCATACAGAGGCATATTCATCTATTCTAGTCTTTGTGCAGCTGGAAAAGCTAAATAGATTACATATATCACCATGACAAAGATCAGACATAGTAACCTGAAAAATAACATCAGCTTGCATTAATCAATCAGAATAGGGTTGTCCCCATGTTTCCAATCCCCTTTTCAAAATTCAGTTCATAGAAATGGTAGTTGTGAGGTAAATTTTCAATAAAGTATAAAAACAAAGCAAATGAAAACTCTAACCACATAGAAAGAGAACAAGAGAACAAGAATCTTCTTCTCATCGATGAAGATTTCAAATGCCTTGGCAATCAATAATAAAAAAAAAGGGCACTGCATAATACCAAGATGTATTCACTTGCACCCTTTTGAGAATATTTTCCATAAACAAAGTAAACATCTACTTTTGAACCTTTTGCAGAAAGTAAAAACTTTTTCTCATAGAGGTAAATATTGCTTCTGAAATCTATTCAGTGAAATATAATAATTCCAGGCTATGTCAATGTTGAAACAAGAGGTTCTAGTATGATTTATTACTAAACTGTTGTGTAAAAACAAGAGTTTTAATTTTCATTATTTCTTTTTCATGGCATAGCAGATCGATGTTTGTTCTATAAGCTGTTAGATTTTGTGGACAGCATTGTAACTCATGATAAAAAAATTATACTGCCTAGAGAATAAAGAAAGCTGCAATTTTTTCACTAGAATAAAACAGCATTTGAAGGATCTCCTGTGACAAGTAAAGAGATTGTTAAAGTAAGACCATATAACAGTAAACTTTCTCATGTATAATCTTAACAATTAACAAAAAACATTGTCAGTCTCAGAAGTTTAACCTTGTCCATTAAAACTTTCCCTACACTTTCTTTTGCATATCTTAATCTCAGGACCAAGCCAGCCTAAGGATCCATCCTGAAACACTGTTAAGAAGCTCTTTGGTATTCAGTTTCAAGTAGGCTGCCTGCAATGGATTGACACAGTAAGTCTAAGCCTTGATAGCTAAACACAGAAAAGTAATTCTTATGAAATATTTAATGTCACCACACAATTACGAGACTTTACTGTCACATCTCCAAAGCATACAACATTCAGACTGAAAAATAGTATTGCTGTCTTCAATTCTAATCCTATTGTACTGGAGCCAAACACATTTTTCTTATTTCTTCAACGGGTGAAATTAGTCATCCATCTTTGCCAGTTCCTACAGTTAGCAATGTTTAGCCTAATTCAATACATATAAGAGCCAGGCAACACGAGGGAAATATCTGATCTTTATGAGCCTTATCCATCCCCCTACCCATTCCTTTGCATCCTCTACTCAGGACTAGCACACCAACAATGCAAGCCCCCAGGCACCCTTTTCTTCAACCAGGGGTCAAATATCCACCATTTTTCCCGACTTCACATCCAGCCCCACCCCACAGGCCCAGTATATTTTTTTTCCAGGGTTTATGACTGGCCTTGCAGGCACTTGGAGCCCACCACTCTACTCCAGCCCTGTGACTCATTGCTCTGGGACTTGCTGCTGGTTTTTAACACAAAGCTGTCCATCAGGAGAGCACGAGTACTGCTGGTTGTCAACACAAGGATGTCCATCAGGAGAGCACGAGTGTTCCTGCCAGGGCACTCATTGGAACACCCTGTCGTGCAGGAGCACCAAGTAGTTTCGTATCCCCATCTGTCCTTTGCTGTGCAAAACCACAGCGACGCTGGCAGAGGAATTTCATGGTGCACATGGTTCAGAAGCACTGCTAAACTGTTTGAATATCATAAGCTGCTTCAAGAAAAGTAATCAGTGTTTTGAAGAGAAGAAAACATACTTGATAGCCCTATGCTGTTTCCCACTGCAATCAATGTCAATGCTTCCAGAAAAAAGAGGTCTATTAAAATCATTGAAAAATATCTTTCTTTCTGAGCCAACCCTGCTTTTCTTTTGGAACAGCTGGGTTGTTTTGGGATTTTGTGTTTTCCTGATTTTATTTATTTTTCTTTTTAGTTCAAGATATTTACTGGCAGAAATAAGAAAGGGAAACTCTTTTCAAAATAATTAGTTTAAAAAAAAATCTTCCACAAAAAAAAATCATGACAATAATTATTCAGGTCTTGTAAGATTTTAATACCGGCTGTAACAGAAAATAAAAAAAATCATGTGTATATAAGGTGTCATGCTAACAGTTTCTATGGTGACATTGTCTTCTTCTGGCCCATTCATTTCTTTATCATGACAGACACTATAAACCTGTTTTCCCCTTTGAAAAAATAAAATTAAAAAAAAAAAAAACAGAACCAAAATAAAACCAAAGTAAAACCACAAAAACCACCCCTCAATCCACCTCACCCTCAATACCAAAACGAAACTGAGGAAAAAAAGCTGCTATAAATTAGACTTGAAGTTCAGTTAGCTCAGGACTTTGCCTTTGCCTCCAAAAAGTGGATGCCCAGGATGAAGAATGAGATAATACTTGGACTAATCTCTCATCCTTCATCTATTTCTAAACTCAGCTTGATTTGTAGCTGTCTAGCATGCTCAGGGAATGCATTCTCCAGTAGTTACCCAGCCTCCTCTTGAAGTTAATGCAAAGTTCCCATCCACAACAAACTGACAAGGAATTTCAGAAATGTGTTCTCTTGCAGGAGAAATGGCTGTATTACTTCATTTGAACATGCCTCCTGTTACCTTAACTTGATTTCTCAAGATCTTTTTTTGCACAGAAGAGAATATTAGTTTTCCCCTACTTTACTCTCTAGCCTAGTTTTGTGTTTCTTTTCACTTTTGGTTTATTTCCTGCTCATCTATTTCTGAAAGTTGTTTTTGCACAAAGGTTGTTCCAAGGCCTTTTTTTCATCCTTGAAATTCTCTGAACTGCTTTCCATTCCAACACTTCCATTTTGAGATGAGGGGTGGGAACTGAACAGAAGTGGCTAAATTCTTCTCTTCCTTTTTTCTTCTTCTAAAAACTTTTGCTGTTTATTTGTTCCCCCATAACTACTGATTTTATGTTTGGTTGTAAATGAGAGTATATCAGGATCTGGAGAGTTTAAGTGGTAATGGTCTGCTGTGCTCTCATGGACAGACACGTTTCCAAATATTTTTTGTTGTTTGTTTTTCAGTCACTGTTGCTTAAATACAGAGTCCCTACATTTCCTAAGCTTTTTCCTCTCTTCTTGTTCTTCTCTCATCTTTACTGCTCATGTATTTCCTTGCCTTTTCTTTGAGTGAATTGAAAGAACATCAGCCAATTACCACCTGGCAATAAAATGAACACAATTAAACTATTTACTCTGTTCTTACCAAAGTACTATAGAGATACAAATTAAAGTTTTTACCTTTTATAATCCTCCATAACATAAATGTCTACTGATTTTCAATACAGCTGACAAAAGTACTGGCAGCATTTTGGATGAACTGGCTGGAGTTTTTACAAGTGGCATAGCAAGAAACTGAATATACATTACCCACTTGTAAAAGCAACTTTGAAAGATCTCATGATGGCAGCCAGAAGCAGGAATAAAAACATGAAATCCCATGGCTAAGGAAATCTACTTCTATTTTGATGCACAAAAGGAAGTTATTCATTTGACAATTTTGTTTGCTCCCATGGGCTGTAAAATCCTGCAAGTGCCTCCATGACTGTGGGAGAGATGTGAATGCACATTGGCAAATATGCTGAACAAGGAATACATTTCAAGTGAGAATATACACCATTCAGTGTGCTGAAGAGACCTTCATGTGTGAGCGAGTCTGAATGAGTGGCCAAAACCCCCATTCCTTCAACAGAACTGAGCCAGGAAGACCAGTAGAGTAATTCAAATTCTGTTTCTTAGACATCTTGTTGCAAAGAGACTTCTATCTCTGGATGTTGTTTTTGTACATTTTATGCAAAACACATCACAGTTCTGTCAGTGTTCAGCTAACCACCAGATGACCTCAAGCCTTCCAAACTTCATAAATACATGGTTTCATGCAAATACAGTCTATAACTGTCAGCAATACACAGTCATGTGAGAAAAAGAAAAAAAGCAAAAGTGTTCAGGACTGCTTTCTATTCCTGCCTGGGAGTCAAAAAAAATAAAAGAGAAACTGTGGCCAAAACCACTACTGTGTCAAAAAGTGCATGAAAACCATGACACTCTACTTGCAGAAAAAAAAATCTGAAAAGTAATTGGAGGTGTCTACTGGTTTCATTTGGAAAAGATGTCATTTTCTTCATAGAACTTTGCCTGGTGCTATGTTTTGTCTTTGTGACCAAAAGCGTTGATAACATGGGTGCTTTAGAAAAGGTTCTATTTATGGCAAAATTTATAATAAAAAAGCAAGCCAAATGAGATCGGTTTTAGTCATGTCACTTGTATGTGAATTGCTGCACTGATTTTGGCAGTCATAAACTTAGTTTTCATTGCAGTAACCTGTATGGGTCTATGAATTGGATTTGTGACCAAAACAGGGTTGATAATGCAAGGATATCTGAGCTATCACTGAGCAGTGCTGAAAGAGAATTGAGCAATTTTCTGTTTCTCCTGCCACTCTGCCAGGGAGGAAGCTGGGGGTGCCAAAGAAATTGGGAGGGGATGTGGCCAAAACAGCTGACCATGACTGATCAGAGGAATATCCCACACCATATAACATTTTTGTTCAGCAATAAAAGCTGTGGGAGGGAGGAAGAGGGATATTCAGGGTTAAGGTGTATGCATTCTCAAGCAACCACTATATTTGATGGAACCTGGCTTTTCTGGGCTGTTCATGATTGAGCACCTGCACATCCATGGGAGGTAGTGAATTAATTGGATGTGCAGCTTTTGCTTTCCATATTGGACTGTCTTTATCTCAAGCCATGAGTTTTCTAGCTTTTACTCTTCTGATACTCCCCCCTATCCCAATGCAGGGGAGTGATCTAGAAGCTGTGTGGGGCATAGCTGCCTACAGCTATGACAGAAGTCTCAGAATGCTTCATTGACTTATATTATCTCACATTTTAAAATCATAACACTATCTAAATTAGCTAAACTACTCAATTTCTAAGAATCCATTCATAAAATTATGAATACTTCATAATATGCATAATGAAGTAGATTATTAAACAAATTAAAATTAATAAATGTTAGGTGTACAGAAGTTCAAACTAAAATCAACCTAAAAGATTGCTTTCAAATCCAGTTTTAGAAGGATAGAAAACTTTGCAAAATACTTGGATCCTTTAATTTATCTATATTTCATCAAAGTTTCCGAATTCCTATGACTTCATTGAAAAACAATAAAAGTACCTACTCCAAGTGGTTTTGGAATAATTTAAGTTATCACAATCATCATACTAAAGATTTCTGGGAAAGCATTCAAGTTCATCTACTCACTAGACTGCCTCATGAACTCACAAAGTCAACATGTATACAGACAGCATTTCGATCAGCAAGGTAATCTTCAATACCTCCTGAGCTATGCTGGCCCTTTCTTCTATAACTATTCTTGTCCAGCCGAACTCTATTATTAAACAGAGAATTTAGTTGAAATAGATCAGGACAAACTCACTGTCAGAGATCCTTCTGAGCCTAAACTTATTTCCAGAAAGACAGAGAGAGCACTATTTCAATGTTTTATATATATATATATAATTTATAATAATAATATATATA
>VXAC01007357.1:51909-66391 GCA_013399225.1 Rhipidura dahli
ATAATATATATATATAAAATTATATATATATAAAATTTTCATAACATTGAAGGACTACATTCTGGATATAATTTCAAATATAATCAATAGATTATTTTTCTATTTTTTCCCCAATTATTTTACCAATGTGCATTTTATTGCAGTATTAAAGCAGCACATTATTAAATGTGACAAGCCATTATAAAGACTAAACACAAAGTTCCCGTAGGAACTCAAACCTTTCTGCATTTTTAAGAATCATTATGCTGTAAAAAGGAAGCATCAACTCTCCAAAGTGTTAGGTCTGAACAAGACTCCAGACTACTGTGCGGAGACAGTACACACCAGCAGCAGCAAATTAAGGCTGACATTGTTTGTTAGCTTAGGAAAGCACTGCAAACTCCAGATGCCATTATGCTTTTCCTCTAACAATCCTTGCTGAAAAGATATTCAGGGCAAAAATGAGAGGGCAAGAAGAGAGAATGTTGTACTGACCGGGACTAAATTTAGGTTCCCATGTCTCAGTTAATTCCTCTTGTTTTTTAATCATCTTTTCTGCCTTGAGAAAAGCAGAGACTGTCCCTTCCCACTGAGGTCAAGAGTAGTTTTACATATATAGCACTTGGCCCCCAGAGATCATTACTCAATTAAGGTACAAAATAAAAGTGCTGTGATGGTGTTCATTAATCAAAGGCGTGACAGTAGGTCAGTGTTTAAACTAACACAGCAATAACAATGGATTTTGTATTCATGTCAGTACAGCATATTTAAACCTCGGGGAAGGACTGTCATGGTCTACTTGTCCAACCATGAGTGCTGGCCTCCTTGAGCTATGTTTTGAATAACTGTCACAGGAGAGCAAAAGCTTCTTCTTCAGAGCCTCAGGCTCCCAGACGGTTCAGTCTATCATGATGGTAAAAACTCTGAGGAGGTATTTTTTTATGTGAAACACATTTTTAAAGTTATGCTTACATGTTTTTGCATAAATATAGTTCAATTTTTTTCTTTGTGTCAGCAAAATGCATTGCTGAATCACATATTTCAAACAAAACTTCAACTATCTGAAGGGAAATAAAAATCACAAAGATATGGCCTACATAAAGGTAACAACATTTTATGTTTGTCATTAAAAAAATGGATGCTTCATGCCTGGAAATGTACAAGACCGGGTTGGATGCAGCTTTGAGCAGCCTGGTCTAGTGCAAGATGTCCCTTGCCATTGCAGGTGAATTAGAACTACATTGTTTGTAAGGTCCCTGTCAACCAAAATTGTTCTATGATCCTATAATTATATATATTAATGATACTTATAATTTCAGTTGCTAAACATAATTTAAATATGATTTACCAATTTTCAAATAGTCTTTTTATATCAAGGCATCTCAATAATATTTATCTTCAGTAACAGAAATAAATATTGAAAATATTCCACTATTCTACCCGAATATGATTCAGGTTAAATAGTCATTTCAAGGCCACCATTTTGATCCATAGGGTAAATTAAAATTTACGTGTGTTTCATGATAAAAATGAAATTAACTACCCTATACACAAAGACAGGTTAGGAAGTGCTGCACCAGCCCAAGCAGTTGCAGCCTGAGAGTATATAGGATTTTGCTACATAACCAGGTAAAGCATGAAAGAAGTCACATGGGTTGGAAGGTGGCATAAACACATGAACAAGAAATATAACTAAAAAGTAAACAGACTCTGGGTTAAAAAAATCACGAAGTAATGAAGCAAACAAAACAATCTGTCAAAGAGTAATGAACCACACAAAATCATTTGCTTTTTGCAAATCTGAATTGATTCTGTTCTTAATCAATAAATCACTGAGCTAGAGGGCTAGAGGGATGTCTAGAAAAATCAAAGTGGCAAATTCTGGGGCAGAAAATAGCTCAATAGCAAAGAAAAGTCAGAAATGAGAGATAAAAAGAGTTAGGGCAGAAAAAGCAGCAAACTTGAGTTATTCTTTAATAGCTACAGATCTTTTACTGTAGAAAGAGATCTTGAACTTACTACTTACAGCTGAAATGTAGCAAAACCCAGAAAAGTCAGTAATTTTTTAAACTCCATACATACACATGATTCAGATAATTAATGTAATAGAAATAAAATGAACTAGAGTTTTAGAGTAAGGCACGAAGCTTCTGTTATCCCAAACCTAGACTCTGTAGGCTATTTAACTCTTATTTGAGTAATTCCTTCACTGGATGATCTGAAAGTACAAAATATGAAAGATTGCAGGTAAAATGGACAGCTGTTTCAGAGCACTTACAGCACTTCCAGATCATTCAGGAAACAAACTGGAGCACTTGTTGATGCTATTAAACCAATAAATGGGGAGGCTGTGCCACCATTCAGTGGGACCCTGACAGGCTGGAGAGCTGGGCATTCTGTTGCACTGGTGTGGTACCAAGGTACGGAGTTTCCCTTCCTGATGGGCAGAATACACCACTGTATTCAACACCTCCTGTTGCCATTATGTAACTTCAAACTCGCTGATGTCTAACTGGCTTAGAAGCTCTACAAAGCACGTTAAAACTTGTTTTGCAGCTGTAGAATAATGTGTTTTTTCAACTGTTTGTATTTGCACATACCCCTTGGAGTGCAGTCTCTTTTTTTTGTAATTAAAAAGAAGCAGTGAGATGTGTAGTCCAGAGACAGCTAATACCCACTTACAGGAGTTAGACACCAATAAAAAGAATTTCATCATTTATTACAGGTTTCCACCTATTGTTACTAAAAATGTATTCTTTCATTATGAAGTCTGGAACTATGAATAAAGGCAGAAGTAAAAACACTTTAGGAACTGATAAAGTCCTTATTGACAAAAGGAGAGCAACGGGGTTACATGAAATTTAGTAAGCTTTTATAGACTTCTTAATAGGTTTCACAAGGCTGCAATAGTCACTGAAACTCAAGAAAAATGAATTTAATTATTTTTATAGAAATACAAAAGTATAATTCTATATTATATATAATATTTATAAAGAAGAAAGAAGATAAAGAAGAGCAAAAAAAAATCATTAGGAATTTATTTTTACCAACATTCACTAAGAGAAAATACACAAAGAAAAATCAATACAGAAGAACGTGACAAAAGAAGTATAATCATATCTTGTGGAACAATTTAAGAGTGTGTCAAGCCATTAGTTCAGACAACTAAGCCTACAAAATAGCAAAAACTTTCCACCAAACCCCAATACAAAACCAACAACAGATAAAATCTGTTGCTCTACAAACATCTTCTCTGGAAGAATGATTTAAAAACAAAAGAAGGTTCAATGGTCAAAGCATTAAAATATAGATTAATCAAATGCATCACTTCAGACAAGGTCAGGAAATCCTAATATTTTATTTTTCCCTCTTTATAATTTTACTCCCATAGCAGTAACTCAGGATTTTATCTAACTACCCTGTAAGCATCTAAAAAAAAAAAGAAAATAAAACAAACTAACCCTCCCCAAAAAAAACTAAAACACCCTAATAGACTCCAGAAAGCAGATCATTCTACCACATTTCTTAGAATTTTATATTACTATTACCAGAATCACTATAACTGAAGTAACTGAAGAATAGAAGTTATTTGTCTCTGGAATCACTAATACTTAAATCCATTGAAATTCAGTTTAATATTACTCTTCAAGGTTTTGCTCAGTGTTTATTACAGTATTGAAATACTCTTATAAATGTACTATCCACATGCATAGCTATTCTTTAGACTGCACATCACATTTAAACGAAGTATATGTTTAAACAGAGAAAAAATTTTTCAATTAGTAGATAGACTGAGAAATTAATTAGTAGAATGGCAAGGATGAGTGGAACTTTTTCCAGAACTCTATTCTGGATTTTTTTTTTCTTTTTCTCCTAAAACTGCCTTCAGTGGCCCAAAAAGTCTCTCATCTATCTTATCATTGAGAGGACATGATGGAAGGAAATAAAAAATAGTAAGCTCAGAAAGCTCATTTATTTTAAGAAACTTTTAGCTATATTTGTTAAGCATAAAATAGTGCACCATGGATTATTTCATTACTCAAGTGGTAGGATACTAGTTACATGAGATTCAGTCTCTAATGAGACATTTGTGCTGTTTTACACAGATGCGAAAATATGTGTTAGAATCAGCAAAAAGCCCTGACTTTGAACATTATTGGAAATTAGCTCAGTGCAGAAGTGTTCTGCAAAAAGAGCATTGATCCTGAAAATTAGTGATCAGTGGAGGATGTGAAATAATAATAAAGCTTTCAAGCTTTTTTCCAATAATGTTGAAGAAATGGATGTATCTTGAGTGTATGTACACACAAATTTTCTAAACAGAGATGTGAAGATCATTTGCAGCTGAGTTAAATTATCTGAATTTGCATAATCTCAATGAATGTTCCTTTTATAATCTAATGACTAAGTTATATGGTTTCATTTCAGTGTAATTATGTCAATAATGTAAGACCTAGAAGGGCCATGGAGATTACAAAAAAATGTGAGGACAGACCTCTGGTGTAGACTTATTCCCATAATAATGCTCTATGACATTTACCATTAGGAGATCAAATTGTGACCTCAATTCTGCTTATTTTCACTGAGTTCAAGATGTAGAAATGATTTATTTTGTTTTAGTCACTCCTTCACAATCTTCTAACAAGGAAAGAGGACAAAAACACCATGTCTCCATCTTCAATAATACTTGGAAGCATGAAGCATAAATCAAAGTGTGGAAAAGAAGACAGAGAAGCAACGATGTTGGAGTGAGACTTAAGCAGTTGGCTGGTACGGGTCTGGGTTATATGCCAAAAAAGACTCAAGGTAGGTCTTGTCCTCACACACCTAGGCCTGGGAACTTAGATGTCCTGTTGTGTCACTCAATTTAGAAATTTCATGTTAGTTATGTTTCGGATGGTACCATAATCAGTGCAAAGCAGACAAACTACGTTTGAGTGTCCAGTCATTCACTTGCCAAGGACAGCTTTGCCATTGCACAGAACTTTCACAACCCCAAGGGCTAAACACCATGACTTTACCTAGCAAAGGATGGTTTGCTCTTAATTTTTCTCATATATGTTCCCAAGTAATGCTCTCAGAGAAATAAAAATGTATCCTCACAAACAATAAATGCTAGCATAAGTTGCTTAAGTCAGGAGTAATGACTGAAGACCTCATGGTGAATAGCCATGGTTTTTACTACAGTGAATGGTACAGAGGCCATATGGTCCCTTTGGACATATTTGCAGCCAAAACCAGGTTGGTGCCCAAAAAGGAAAAAGTAACATGAAAGGTCATATTGAATAAAAACACATTTGTGTAATAGAGTGTCAAAATTATAGCCCAGACCCAGAAAATGTCAAGTCAAATCAAGTCACAAGATGTCTCCAATGCAAGGTCCTGTGTCTGATTGTACTTCATAGCGGACATTTGTGTATGAAGACTTGGCTAATACATGCTCTACAAGGGACACACAGCTGTCTTGTCACCCCTACCTGCTTTTTATGTCCTATATCAGCATCAGCCTTCCAAGCTTATGGTAAAATCAACAGCAAATAATTGTATAACAAAGCTTTTGTATCGTGACAAGGAACCTCTGTAAGTCTTTCCATACTTCTGAACTGCTTTCAACTATGCTCTTTTGTGCTGGAAGACACCTATTTCATTTGAATCCCCTTAACTGAGCAGAAAATCCTGTTAAGTGTCTGCTGTAACTGAACTTTATGTACTCCATCCATCTCATCCTGATTTAATTATTAATAAATGGAGTGCCCACTGTAAGTTAAGCAAATAGTGGAAAAATACTGAAATCCCTCAGTTCAATTTTTCACAACCCAATGCTCTTTATTGGAAGTTAGCCTTATGAAGGTGCTTGTCCTTTCCACAATTATTGTCTAAAATACAAGCTTTGATAAAATTTGATAAATCAAAAAAACATTTTTGATGGTTAGTGTTAGTGAAAATTAATTCTTATGCCCATTACTTATAGCAACTCAGAACTCATATTTTTTCAGGGTGAAGAAGAGAAATTTTCAAGATGACCTAGATATTTGGAGTGACAACAATGAATTCCAAGAAAACAAGTGTAATTAAGTATAGCAACTCAAAGTTCCTAACAAATCCCCCAAAATAAGGATTTTTGTTCAGCAGAAATAAATCTAAGCAAGCATGCAATGAGAAATCTCTTAAACTAATTTACCTCCTTAGGCTTGGCGTTTGCCACTAGAACATGATGGCTTATTAGGAACTGTCATTTTTTACTGAACTGATTTCCAGTGTGAAGTACTGGACAAAAATAATTTGCAATAGTCTTATTTGAAAAGGTGGTTAGAGGAAACTGGCCCTGAGACAGGCACTGCTGGACAGTCTGTGCTTCTTGTCAAAGTCACACTGAACTCACTGCCACAGAGCAGTACTTTTCCCTAGAGTTTTGAGATGAGTTACCAATGTGTTACCACACAAAGGCACAAAACTGTAGAACTGCAGCGGTGACTACAGTTCTGGTGACTACACCTACGGATTTTAGGGATACCTCACTATTTCTTTTATAACAATTGTCTATCTGTTCTACTTACACCTGTCTCTTATGCTTAAAATGAAGAGATATTTCTAAATAAGTAATGGCTGTTGGGATTGGAGATTGTAAATTTCTGGCATGGCACAAAAAAATAGCTGGAAGAGTGGAGACAATCCCAGCAACATATTTAAAGTTTACAGTGCAGCTTGACTTAGTGTTCTTTTTCCCTTTAAAAGATGTAGCCTGCTTTTCTATGGGATATATACATATATATATGTCTCTGTCAGTAATACTGGGCTCATCATTTCAATGCTAGGCAGAGACAGAATATTTCACAGGTGTTACTTGTTGGCTGAATAGACCTAACTCCTGCTCATCACTGCTAATAAGACTGCATGGGATGAGGTCATGGTGTGCATATCTGATGCAACATGAAAACATTTTGTTCCCGGGTGCAATCAGCAGACTCGGCATCCATTCTCACGCTGCAATAACCCAGCAACAGCAGGATGTGCCCGCATGACCAAAACGTGCAATTAACTCCCACTTCACAAGGTTTACACCTCAGAAGCTCCACTACCTGTGGCTTGTTTCAAATACCACGTTTTCCAAGTGATTTGAGCAACTGATTTTCTATGCAGACCTACACACTTTTTATTTCTATTTAATATAAAGCATTTCAATAAGATTAATCAACTGTCACTGAATGAGTTGTTATCATAAATAAATTAGATTTTTTTTTTTAATGAATAGGCTGAGTAACTTTTTCTTTTTGTTAAGAGTCTTCATTATCTCAGGTCATTAGCTAGTTTTAGGTCCTACTTGAAGTGCACAATCATATCTATCCTCAAAGTTAAAATTACTGGCTATTTTGTGTTCTTTGCAAGTTAGTGCATTTTTCATGACATGACAGGAAAAAGGGCAAATCAAGCACTAAGATGCAAGACTTGAACTGGCCAAATTTTTTCTCACAGAAGGTGTAAAACAGTCTTTTTATATCGAGCCACCCACAGCTCCCCATAGGATGCTCCCCCTATTCTACCTGCCAGATGTAGTCCCACACGTCCCTGAAGCAAGCCATTCTTTGTGTCCACAGTCCTGTGCTATTCCTGGATGGATTACTCATGTGCCCTAACAGAGGGCAAAGGCTGTTGAATTCCTTATGACTCATACCAGACCAGGACAGGACTTTTAGCATGATAAATTGAATGTTTCTCAATTTTGAGCCCAAGAGGAAAGCTGAAGATTCAGGACAAGTTCAACTCTGATTTTTGAGGAGGGAAAGAAGGCTATACTAACAAATCTATTGAGAACAACTACGAGCAAAGACAGACATAAAAAAAAAAAAAATTAAGTCTTTACGTATTGTAATGCAACAAGATAAATGGGTAAACATTTTTCTGTACCCAAGATGATAATTACATTTTCTAACAGAGGTTTTGAAACAATAGCATTTGTGTGCATGGTAAAGAAACACAATTACTAATTGTGAAAAATTAGTCATAAGCAAGAGTGAGATAAATTTGTTTACATTTAATTTAGTATTTATAAATAGCAAACCATTTTGACTGCCAAAGCATATTACATATGGATGACAAATGAGTGATTCCCATAGCAGATTAAGTGAAAACCATTATTCCTATGTGTCTGGAGCCCAAAAGAAATATACAGTAAAGATAATTCCCGCAGGGGGAGATCACCAGCACCAACTCACAGCCCACCAACCCAAGAAACTCACTGACTCAAAGAGAAAGACTGAGAATGCAGACTAATTAGCATAGAGAACTGTGTAGCCAATGAACATTAATTCCCTTGTTTGCTAAAATGTATAAATAGTGAAAAGTTTTGAACAAATGGCTCCCCAGTACTGAGAGGCCCAGGGTGAAGAAGGACCAAAGGAATGCTACTGGATCCATGGATGTTAACTACCTTCTACTTGATCTCTCTCTCTCTTTTCTATTTCTTTCTATTTCTCTACTTCAAATTAATTGTTTAATAAAATCTGTATTGTTAACTTTGGCATGCAGTCTTATTTGCAGTTTAATTCAGGTGGAAACATCTCTCACTAATCAGATCTTAATATGGGCTCATAGTCACCTTGTGCTGTTAATACTAGCTGACTTCTTTTTCTCAGATAAAACAAATTCAAATGACTTTCTCAAAATATCTTAAAATGATTGCTCTGAGATTAAATCTAAGAGTTTCCAAGAGGTTTTTTTCACAGTCTTTGGAAAAAAAAAGATCTTTTGCAAGACTTACCTCCCCCCCTCCCCCCCTCCCCTGCCCCCCACCAAAAAAAAAGAAGAGGGGAAAAATAAGTCAGCTAGACATCATTAATTTAGCTTTTTTTAAAAAAAAAAAACCCAAACCTATATGATCCCTACCCCAAAAATGGCACTAGCCTGGCACAAGGAGTCTGGTTTCAGGATTCTGGCTTGCCATAAGTCGGGTGGAACTTCTATGAGCACTGTCACATTTCCCAAGAGAGCTCTGATTTTCAGGCTACTGTCTGCTCTTGACATGGTTATCTGGTCCATTTTTATAAATCAGCTTCTCACCTGTTTTTTAGGAAATTGCTTCAGGCATACCTTGTTCAGTGATATTCACATTTACATTCTTTGCCAGATGAAAATCAGTTCTCTAGTATTAAAATAACCTTTGTAGGGAATAAAAATTGCCAAATTTTAAATTATAAAATATTATCCTAACTTTATGAGAATTAAATTATATTGTAATTTTGGTCCTCTTCAGATCTATAATATTCAAAGCAATTATTCAGTATTGGCATTGTCCAAACACAACTGTCAAGCTTTGAAACTAGTGAACTATAGCCTTATATCAGCAGTGTTTAAGTTCTCTGTTGTATTTATTCCAAATGTAGTTCCTTTTAGTCTCAAGGGAACAAAAATACTACTTTTTTCTGTGCTCACTCTCACTTTTCTCTCTTCACATCAGTTGTGCCACTATTATTTTTTTCCTCCCTATAAGGAAATATGACTAAAAAGCCACCCAAGGCATACCAAATGAGAGCCTAATCAAGACGGCTGTGAATAGGCCAGAGAGTGAGAAGAAGAGAAATAGTGCAACCAAATCATACTGCCTTGAAAGACAGAAGGATCACCTACACCCACAATGAAGATATTATATGTTACAGGCAAAATAAACTTGCTTTCTTGATTCAGATACCTGTGTTTCAAATTCAAAAGTATTCAAAAGGCAGCTAGTTGCCTTAAGATGTTTAGGCTTTACCCCCCCACACTTTTTTTTGTCTTCTCTCTTTAGCATGAAAGGAAATTTAAAACTTATAATTTAGACATACAGTACCCCTTTTTGGTTTTCCTCCTCTAAATTGGAAATTAATATAAATTTGAAAGAAAATAATAATTTAATATTACAGCATGTTTTTTGACCCTATTTTGGCTCCTAATTACTTAATAAAATACTAATTTGAAGAGCAAGATGGTTTAGATCCTGCTGTTCATTTTCAACTTATTGAAACGCTTTTGAACTTATGAACCTTATGTGTAGAGTCATCTTACTTTTTTTTATTTTTACACATCAACAAAGTCTTTTTTAGAGTTTGGCAGCTGCTACGGTTTTAGCATTGAGCAAATCTGATAAACATATTCAGTGATATTCACGTAATTACTAGTAACTGCAAAGGAACACTTTTAGGCATTTTTACAGCCTACTCAACCCAATCTGGATCAAGTTATTCACACTGGTCAGTAACATTAGTATAAAATGTATGTTTCTCCAAGATTATAGTCCATACATCTGAACATGAGGGATACAGAAATTTCACAATTTATGTGTAACATCATAGTAACTTAATGTTTGCCTAAAGCAGTTTTTACATTTCTACTTGACTGAAGATTCCGTATCCAAGTCCCAGTTGCAAAATTTTAAATAGCAAAATAAGTGTTCTCTTTTAGCTACTTAAACAATCCCATTTTTGAAATTGAATATTTATTTTATTACATTAGGTAATTTGTGACAAATATCTGGGGAAAGAAAACTTAAATATTTTATTTACTACCCGAATTTCTATGAAAATCTAACCTATAAAACACAAGTTGTCATTGCTGTGCTGGGCCTTACTGGCAAAGGCAAAGCAGCTATTCCACTGTCACAGAGCAACCCTGCACCTATAGCACCCAGCTTTTTAATAAATTATTTTAAAGAAAAAAATGTAATTTTAGACTATGAAGGTTTTTTTCACCCAGGGAGTAAGAAATGAAAATAAATGCTCATAGATCTTTATTTATATTGTTTCCTTGAATCCACTTATGACCTTCAGTACATTTTCTTCCTGAAGATCAATTTCTTCATGCCAAAAAACAAACCAACAGCACATTAATTTTACTTTATACATTTCCTGATATCCACTGAAATCACCTGAAATGAACTAAAGTCCTCAGAAATAATAATGATCATTATGTTCACTTGTTAGCTTCAGAGAAAGCAGTAGTTGAAAGCAGGCCATGCACACTTCCTTATTATCAGTTAATTATAAATCTCCCTTATAAATATCTTCTTCCCAAAGAATGGAAGACTCATTAAGCCCTCTGTATCATCTCAACAACTTGCAGTCTATTAGCATGTGAAAAATAAATTGGAAAAGATAAAAACTGCAAAGTAAACTATAGAAGTTTTTTAAGCCTGAGAACTAATAGGGAAATTGAGTTACTAGAAAAGAGGTTATTTTTCCTATAAAAAGTTATTCTGATTACAGAATTGCATTATCTCAGATGATAAAAAAAACCCCAAAACCAGAAGAGCAGTCTCCCTGATACTAAAAGAAATTATTCTTATTATGTTTCCTGTAGTCTGTTCTTTGTTGCACTATTTATATTCTGGACATTGGTTTTGTGTTAATTTAAACAATTTTGGGGGTTAGGGTTTTTTTTTTTTCCCCTTGGTCTTTCTTGTGATTCTCATGGTCTTTTAGCTGGTCTATTAATCAAACTTTTTATGAACATAACTAAGAATGAAAAAGGATGAAGAAAGCTTATTAATACAATAATTTTTGTAAGGAATACCATAGAATCACAGAATGACAGAAGTAACTAGATTGGAAAAGACCTTTGAGACCATCAAGTCCAAGCTATGATTTAACACCATCAACTAAAGCATGGCACTGAGTGTCACATCCAGTCTTTTTTAAATACATCCAGGGTCAGTGACCCCACCACCTCCCTGGGCAGCCCATTCCAATCCCAGTCACTCCTTCTGTGAAGAATTCTTTTCTAATGCCCGGCCTAAACTTCCTCTGGCTCAGCTTAAGACTGTGCCCTCTTGTCCCATCATTGGTTGCCTGGGAGAAGAGAGTGACCCCCACCTGACTACAACCTCCTTTCAGGAGGATCTCGATGCTTCTTATGATTGTTTTAGATTATCTTACGTTTCTTACTATTTTTATTAATAAAAATATGAGTTCTGTCTATGAAAAAGACAGTCTAAAATCAACAGAGGAGGTTTTTGTTGAAGTCTCTAGGATGCAGCTAGCCTAGAATGATACAGAGTATTAACTCACATTTGGTACCTTACATAATTTTTAAACATTTATCAACTTTCATCTAATTGACGCAGTTTTTTTCATTTAAGAACTTGAAATTTTGCTTCCTAACTCAAATGGAGTTGGATTTTTCACAGCAATACTCTTAAAATTCTATTAACATATTTCTTTAAAAGCTTTTGGCATCCCAGTTACAGAAGAAAAGCAACACAATTTAAATAAGAAATGTTATTCCTCTAACAAATATCCTTCTAATCTAGTGGAAGATTCAAGTTATAGAAACACAGTGAGAACAAATATTTGTGTATTTCCCCAAACTGGACTTAAAAAATATATATACATACTTCAGTTTGACTTTTTAATATAAAATTTACCTTCCAATTTCTTTTTTCCAATAAATATTTTAAGTAATAAAAATAAGGGGTTTTTTTTCTTGCAAGTTAAATATGGTAATTTATTTTATAGACTTCATTTTTTTATGAGATCAAAGAACTAGTTAAAACATACTTCAAAATGTTTTGTCACCTGAATGAAATAATAGATAGAGCAGATGGCACATATTAGCTTTCATTTTCCAAGAAGGTGAAGAAATACATATTATTTATTTTGGCAACCAGATCTGTAAAAGCAATTTTCCATAAGAGACAGCCTACATATAACGTGTGGCAAATACAACACATAACAGACTTCTTTCCAGGATGTGCTTTTGTGCACACAAGATTTGCAGTTCCTCAATTGCAGCTCTTCTGTGGTATCAGATGAGCAAAGTCAAATTCTGGAAAGTTCCTCATGTCATTTTATCTACAACTGGACTATAGGATATTTAACCAAATAGGTTCAGTTTTCATTGTTGACTTGTCAAATAGAGGGAGGCTTATTTGATGAAGTAAGCTGACTTTGCCAAAAGCAAGATCATAGAATGGACATTAGAGAGGGGTTCATTATTTTTTTTTTTTTTTAATACCACTGATACTTAGGAAAATAGATTCTAAATAGCACTTTTATTTTATAAAATGTTAATCAAAGGCAAAATATTATCCTATCTTCCAACATAGAATTTGGTCCAAATCATAGAATGGATAAGGTTAGAAGAGACCACAGTGGGTCATCTGATCCTACTTCCCTGCTCAAAAAGAGAGTCATTTTAGAGCACGGGGCACAGGATTACATTCAGATATTCTTGAATATCTCCAGTGAGGGAGACTCCACAACCTCACTGGACAATCTATTTTAATGTGCTTTATCTTCTGCACAGTAAAGAAGTTCTGCCTCATGTTCAAGTGGAACTTCCTGTGCACCAGCTTCTGCCCATTGCCTCTTGTCCTACTGTTCAGCACCACGGAGCAGAGCCTGGCTCCATCCTCTGACACCCTCCCTTCATGTACTGACAGACGCATGAGAGGTGAGATCCCTCAGATGAGGTCCCTCCCTTCAGATGAGGTCCCCTCTCAGCTGTCCCTTCTCAAGGCTGAACAGGCCCAGCTCCCTCAGCCTTTCCTCCTAAGGGAGATGCTCCTGTCCCTTCATCATCTACGCTGCCCTCCACTGGATCCTCTCCAGTAGCTCCTTGTCTCTCTTGTCCTGAGGAACCCAGAACTGGACACAGCACTCCAGATGTGGCTTCACCAGGGCTGAGAAAGGGGCAGGATCACCTCCCTTGACCTTCTGGAATGCTCTTCCTGATGCACCCCAGGACACCATTGGCCTCTTGGCCACAAGGTCACACTGCTGGCTCATGGACAGCTTGGTGTCCACCAGGACCCCCAGGTCCTTCTCTACAGAGCTGCTTCCCAGAAGCTCAGCCCCCAGCCTATGGGGGAGCATGGGATTGCTACTCCCCAGGTGCAGGACCCTGCATTTGCCTTTGTTGAGCTTGTGTTATTGATTTATTTGAAGAAGACCTTTTTGTTGTCCTTAACATCCTTGCCCAGTTTTATTTCTGGATGGGCCTTGGCCTTCTCCTTGTCTCATTTCCACTTCCTCTGACAACCTCCCTATATTTATTCCAGCTGGCCTGAATCTGCTTCCATATCCTGTGTATTTCCTGGTTACATGTATATTACATGTGCTTTCAGTTAGAGATTAAGTAAAAAATACAGTTTTGGGCTCTGATCAGTTTTTTTTTTTTGTTTACACAGTAGACAAAGGAAGAAGGTGAATTAGAAATCAAAAAATACATAATATGTACTAGTAGTACTCAAAAAAGTGACTTAAACCATATTAAGCTCCAACCATATATTCTAATCTAGCCCTTTGAAACTTGAGCAAAATTAGCACAGAAACAAGGTTTTACAATTTTAGAGGATACTGCAGGAGAGAGCAATATACATTTTAAATACTTTTCTAACAGGTATTAAAATTATGTGAGTTATTTTCTACAAGGACAGTGTACATAAATTATTCTACAATAATAGGAAATAGGAAATATTTTCACATTTCTTCTAATTGATGTCAATTTAAAATTATAAAATAATTATAAATTAATT
>VXAC01007358.1:17611-52078 GCA_013399225.1 Rhipidura dahli
CGTGTTGCTGTCGCTGGTGGTGGATGTTGTTCTTTGGGCTCCGCTTTGCTCTGTCCTGCCCCGGCCCCTGTACATAGAGAGAGCTCTTTATTTTTGAATTCCCACGGGGGTCCCCAGCTAGAGGGGGCTGCCAGGGGGTGAGTGAGGTGGGGGGGACGCACACAGACTCTCTCCCCTTCACCCCAGTCCAGTGCCTCCCCTGGGAGTGCTGCCTTTGGGGGCCCGAGGCTGATCCTGGGCACTGCTGCGCAGGGAACATGGTGGGTGCCTTTGGGAGGGTCCACCAGTCGCACCCCCGTGTCCCCATCCCGCTGATCCCCACCCCAGCACCCCGTGTCGCAGGTGCCAGCCCCAGGTGCTGGCAGGTCTTGGCAGGGGGGATGTAGGTGCCACGTCAGGGGGCAGAGGGCAGGCAGAGGGTGTTGGGGTTTGGGGTGGGGGGCTCAGGACGATCCAGCCAGCACTGACGCAGCATCGAAAGCACTTTAGACTAAGAGAATGGGTCTCTTAGGGGGCACAGGCTGCTCTGCCGGCNTGAGCTGTTCCTGTCCCATGAATGCTGGTGGATCGTTGCCAAATTTTTCTCTTTCCTCCCCTTTTCTCTCATTCTTTTTCTGTCTCCCCCTCCCCAGCATATCCCCCCCATGCCCCTCCCCTCAAAAAACCCTTTGTCTTTTCTTTCTGAGCCTTGTAAGTGTAAAAGATGACTCTGATTTCGTTTTTGTCTCGGGAAAACTGCAAATAAATTATGAGGAAAAACCAATGATCATTAAAGTAAAAGGTGGAGAGAGGCCAAGTGCATCCGTCCCTGCTGGGGTGCCTAAGGGCACGTCCATCTCAAATACCACCCCCAGGACGCCGCAGAGAAGGAACAGAGCTACAACTGCCAAATACAACTTTATCCCCCTGGCCAGTGCAGCCAGGGCGTGGAAACAACCACAGCACCGTGAGGCACAGCCCAAGCCAAACTTTTCCCTTCCTGAGGAGGAGGAAGAGGAGGCAGGCAGGGCTGCTGGGCCCTGGGCAGGTGCTGAGCCCCCCACACCCCAGCTGGCAGCAGTAGGGGAGGGGCTCTGAGGTGCGGGGCAGGTTGGTGAGTTCCCCCCTCCTCCAGCACCGGGACAGAGCTCCAGGTGCAGGGAGAAGCTGCCCAGGGAGGCAGTGAGCACCCCCCACCCAAGACACCTCTTCTTTTTCTCTTCCCCCCCCCACCCCACAGCTCACCCTTAGGACACAAATACATAAAAGCCCCCCAGCCCCTGGGATGGCAGGAGGGGACTCCGCCTGCCCCCTCAGCCCCCTGGACAGCAGTGGGGGCCCCTCCAGGCTTCTGGGGGTTGTGAAGGCGGGGGAGTGCATGGCTGGGTGCACCCTGGTCCAAGCTGCCCCAGGAACAGCGAGGGTGGGGGAGTCTTCAGTGTGGACCTCCCCCCATGGTTGCTGGCCCGGTGCCAGCCTTGGTGTCCCCTCAAGGTGGACAACAGTCACATCAGCCCAGGGGGCTGAGGACCCCCAGCCCAGCCCCAGGAACACCCCTGGGGTGGCTGCAGAGGGGGGTGGAGGGCTGGTGGTCCGGAGGTGGAGACCCCGGGCTCCATGTCACATTATTTCACAGCAGGAATTCTGCTTTCGGGCCTAAGAAGAGAAGAAAAACCATCTGTAAAACTCCCCGAGGATTTGGGGGTCCCAGGGCCACCCACCCGAGGTCCCATACAGCCCCTCTCATGCTGGAGGAGGCCAGCACAGCACAAATGCTGATGACACGGAGGCTCCTTTCCTTTTGGCCAGAGCTGGTGCCAGGAACTGGGATGGGCATCACCCCCCACCCACTGCAGGGTGCAGGACACCCCCAGTGAGGGGCTGGGGGACTCTGCAGCTGGAATTGGGGCTCTCTCCAGGCCCAAAGCCTTTGGCAACAGAGGTGATCCCTGCCTGGCACCCAGAGCTGTGCCCCAGGGTTTATCCATTGGGGCTGACCCCCCCCAAGGATGACATCCCCAGCTCCCTCAGGGAGGGGGTGACCCTCCACACCCACCGTTTTGTAGAAGGCTTTGGATTGTGCTCCCAGCACCTCTGATTTGGAGACCAGGTCGTCCAGCTTCTCCCCACGCTCCAGCAGTGATTCCATGGTGTTGTGCTGCCAGAGAAACGTGTGCTGAGCCCCAGCACCAGTCCCCCACACCCTGCGGCAGGAGATGGAGGTGCCACCATCCCCCATCCCCCCGTCCTACAGCCCCCCCAGCTCTGCAGCCCCAAGGGAGATGGGAACTTGGCCAGGGGCAGGAGCAGCAGGGCTCCCACGGGGTCACCAGGCAGAGAGGAGACCAGCATTTGGAGGAGGGGTCAGAGCCCCAGTGCTTGTGTCCAGCCAACTGGGAAAAGTCCAAGGAGAAAAAAGGAGGGAAGAGAAAAAGGGGAAGGGAAAAGGAAGCTCCCACACCAGGGAGGTCTCTGGGGATGCCTCTACCCCTGCCCCACACTGTGCCCCCAGGGACCACTGGCTCATGCAGGCAGGAGTGTCTGGCCGTGGCCCTGCAGCCTCACCAGGATGATTTTGGTCTCATCCAGCTCTGCCTGCACTCGGGTCATCGGGTCGGCGTCACGGGGGTTCTGGGGAGAAACACCATGGTGCTGGCACCACCAGAGGGACACCAGGGCCCCCTGGACACAGCCACAGAGCACCAGGGTCCCAGCATTCACCAGAGGGTTGCCCCTGCCATTTTCAGGGCTGCAGGGAGCACAGGAATCCTCTGTCCTGATGCCCTTGCAGGGGCCTGGGGGTCTGTACCTGGTATTTGCTGAGGTATCCATCCAAGGCAGAGTAGCTGATGGTGGCAGGTGACCCTGAGGGCCAGTCCATCTTGCTGACCTGCCTGGAGAACTCATCCAGCACCTGCCAGGTGAGGAAGCAGCAGTTACCACTCAGGAGCCACAGCTGTAGGGCCACAGCAGCTGGAGGGGTTCTGCTCATCAAAATAGGAGATCTGGAGATTTTTGGGAAGGGACCTTACAGCTCATCCACACCCCTGCCATGGGCACGGACACTTTCCACTAGATCAGGTTACTCCAAGCCCTGTCTAGTCTGGCCTTGGACATTTCCAGGGATGGGGCAGCCACAGCTTTGGGAAACCTGTGTTAGTCCCTACGACCCTACAGGGAAGAAGTGACTTCTTCCCAGTATTCCATCTAACCCTGCCCCTTGTCCTGTCCCTCCAGGCCCTTGTCCAAATTCCCTCTCCAGCTCTCTTGGAGCCCCTTTAGGTACTGGAAAAGGGTCAGGGGTCTCCCTGAAGCCATCTCTTCTCCAGGCTGGAGAGGCATGGCAAGGATTGTCCAGCCCTGATACAGGCTGCCCAGGGCAGTGGTGGAGTCCCCATCCCTAGAAGCATCCAAAAAAACACCTGGATGTGGCCCTTGGAGACACGGTTTAGTGGTGGTCTTGGCCATGCTGGGGAAATGGTTGGACTTGATGGTCTTGGAGGGCTTGTCCAACAAAAACAATTCCACCACTCCCTGAGAGGTGCTCCTGCCCTCTGACCACCTTGGCGACCCTCCCCTCCCTCCTCCTCCTCCACCCCTTTTGAACGAGCTGAGAGCAGGGACATGAATGAACAATCCTGGCACATGAGGACCAGAGCAATGCTCGGAGTGTCTACAAAGCCCGGCATGTGCCAGGATGGGGAGACTGGAGGAATCCCCTGAAGCAGCTCCCAGCACGTGCCCTCACCTTGTCCAGCAAGGTGAAGCAAACCCGCTGTGGATACTCATTGTCTGCAATCACCACTCCAGCCAGCCCGTCGTTCCGCACGTACACGTGGCACAGGTACTCTGGGAAGGAAATTCCTGTCAGAGAGGCAGCAAAGATCCCGAGCCTTCCCAGCACCCACCACCTTCCACCCAGACCGCCAGTTTCCCCCCCTCCCCCAAACCACCCTGGAAGGTGTCATCAGCACCTGCATTTTTCATAACTTCATTAGGAAAGCAGGAAGGGCTTAAAATTAAAAGCCCCAGATTGTGCTGTGGCAGCGGACCACAGCCATGTCATGCAGTGTGGGACATGAAACCAACATTGCATGGTAGCCAGAGGTAGATAAAAACCAGTGGGAGATGAGCTCAGCCTGTTGGTAGCTAATTTTAATTAACAATAAGGCTGGGGTGCCATTAAAGAGGCTCCAGCAGCCAATCCAGGCTGTGCCCCACATGTCCTGGGGCTCGGGAGGCATGTGAAGCAGGACAGGGAGGCTGGAATGAGGTGAGAATTTGAGATATGGAGCCTGGACTTGCATTGCAAAGCCAGCGCAGCCACTCCATGGTGGGGGGTCGGGGAAGTTTGGGGGGCTGCAACCCAACAGCTCCAGGAGTCCCAAGGGGGACCGGGAGAGTGCAGACACTGGAGCAGGTCCCTGCTCCTTCCAGAAGCTCTGCTGCACCTGGTATTTGCTGGCTCACACCCAGCCCAGCCCCTCAGACCATCAGCGCCACTGGCCCGGGCACTGGCTCTGGTGTGGCTTTCCCCAGGAATGGACGCGCGGGCTGCTCTCACCTTGCTCCTTGACCGAGGCCCTGCTGCCCAGCGCCGAGCGCTCCACGATCAGCTGGCTCGTGAACGTCATGAACTCCTGCACACTGCGGGGCCAGCACAGGGGATGGTCACAGTCCTGGGCCTGTGGCCACACCGTGGCCCTCACAGGCCAGGTGCCATTGGCCTCCTTGCACAGCTGGGCTCATGCCCGGTCGCTGTCGCAGGAGACCCAGGTTCTTTTCCAGTTCTCCAGCCACTCTGCTCCAGCCTGGAGTGCTGCCTGGGGTTGTTGTGGCCCAAGATCAGGAGCCAGCCCTTGGCCTTGGTGACTCCTCACAGCACTGGCCTTTGCCCAGCCTGTCACTCCGTGCCTGTGTCCCAAGTCCCTCTTCAGCTCTCCTGAAGCCCCACTAGGCAGTGGAAGGGACCCTAAGGTGTCCCCTGGTCCTTCTCTTCTCCAGGTGAACACCCTCAGCTCTCCCAGCCTGGCCCCAGAGCAGAAGGGCTCCAGGCCTCAGAGCACCTCTGTGGCCTCCTATGGACTTGTTCCAACAGCTCCACATCCGTCTGGTGTCAGGTCCCAGAGCTCGAGGCAGCTCTGTTTGAGGGGTCTTACCTGAGCGGGTCACAGGGGCAGAACTCCCCCTGCCCATGCTGGGGATGAGCCCAGGACAGGGATGTCCTTCCCATCCCAGGGGGATGTTTGACCCCCCAGGCACCCAGCCACCCCTGTGAGTCAAAGTTAAAGAATATCCTTAAGCCAGACTTGCTCTAAGTTTGGAAAACATTCCTGAGCCCAGGCTCAGGCCTGTCCAACAGGCTCCTTAGTGATCCCTCCTCACCCCACAGCAAAGGAAAAGAGGCCAAAAATAATGAGCAAGAGTAAAATAGACCTGTTTCCAGAACATCACATCCTAGGTATTCTGGGATTAGCCAATGTGAGGCAACACATTCCCCAATTCAGCTGGAAAATCCCAGGAAGGGATATTTGTCAGGGATCAGGTTACAAAGTTTGCAAACACCAAGGAGTGGGACAGCTCCTGCTTGGGAGATGAGGTGGTGCCAAGGAAATGTCACTGGACACAGACGCTGGCGTGGCAAAGACCATGGTCTTCTGACTGCCTCCCACTACTGGAAACAATTCCAGAGGGGAAGTTGCTTGTCACAGTTTACACATCCCATAGAGGGGTCTGCAATCCTCCCAGCCCTGACTGTCGGGGTTTCAGGCACTATAGAGCTAAGTCCAGCCCAAGGATTCCTGAACATCCTGAACATCTCTGCTTCGTCAGAAAGGGAGCACAGACACCTTCCTCCTGATCTAAGGATCTGCTGCCAGTCACGGCCCCCACCAGGACCCCAGGGTTTCATATCTAGGTTGGAAAAGACATTTAAGATCATTGAGCCCAAATGACGCCTTAGGTTTGAATGATGCATCACAACCATATGTCAGTTAGATCCCAGCATGTATCTTCTTCAAAAACACCCCTTCCACTGGGAATACTGCTTTTATTTCCCAGTATTCCTGAAGGAACTGCCCACTCAAGACTTCACTCTGCCTTCCTGACCCTGCCAAATTCCCTGGCAGATGTTCAGCACACACGAGGCGCTGGCACAGCCCAGCCCTGTGCTCCTGCCCAGCAGGTTCCACAGCTCCCAGGAGCCACAGCCCTGTTTATCCCAGATCCAGCCCTTCAACCCAACTCTCTGGGAACTCCACAGCCCCCAAGAAACAAATGTGCAGCAGTTTCACCCAAACTTCAGCTAAACACACCTTAAACATCACTCCGGGGCCAAGCTCCTGCAGACCCTCCGAGCATCACCCGTGGATCAGCCTGGGACAAGCAACAAACCCCAGGAAGAGGTGCACGACTGACACGCATCCTTTCCAAACCCCACTGCTCTTCTTGAAATCCCAGGCTCTTCTTCAGGCAGAGACACAGCCTGCTGTGGGGGAGGCCCACAGCATAAACACACAGGGAATGTTCCCAGGATTTGGGAAAACAAGAGCTGCAGCTACAGAGTGTTTTGGGACTGGAGCTGATGTCACGCCCTGGCACTGTCCCGCTCGCACACTGGGCTAAGAAAGAGCTTTTTAAGACAGTCTTACGTCAGTCTTTCCCCTTTACCCCTGGAATTACAAAACCAAATGTGCCTGAGGCTCCATAAAACCTTGGCATGGAAAATTTGGGTCCCAGAGGAATTTCCTAACTCCTTTACCATCAGAAGTGGGCACTGGGAGCAACCTGCTCCACAGCACAGCTTCGGGAGGTTCTCAGGAGCTCCCTGATCCCTGTGTGCCAGAGCGGAACACCGGGAGCCTGGACTGGCAGCTGGGGCTCCACCAGCTCACCTGAAGCCATTGGAATAACTTGAGCAGGGTTTTGTGGGCTGGGAAAAGCTTCAAGTGAGTCCAAACAACCCATGGGCACCAGGATCCAGGCGAGTCCTGTGAGCCTGGCACAGACAGGCCTCTCTTGCCCCACCCAAGAGGAAGAGCTGAGCCCACTCCCAGGGCATTCCCTGCACCTTGATTTCATCACTTGGCTGTGCCTGAGGATCTGTGGAGTCAGACCTGACCTACTGCTGGCTGGGGCTCCAGGAATTTCACTGCATTCCTGAGGGTGACCCATCACTCCAAGCGCTGCAGCGGTCATAGCACCCAGGGAGTGGCTCTGGGGATATCATCCCTTAAGAAAAACCTTTTACTGCTGCCACTGCAGCCCCAGTGGGGCAGAAAACCTCCCAAAAGCTTCTGCTGCCCTCTCCAAGGTCCTGCCTGAGCCACATGCCAGCACACAGGAGCAATTCCCCCTCCCCAGCGCCGCCCCCCCCCAGAGGTTCCAGCTGCCCGGCACCCACCTGGATCTCTGAAAGAAGTTGAAGGTCGACACATCGTAGGCAGCTTTGAGCAAATGCACTTTGGGGTCACCTTTGTAAAGGACACTTAGGCTGTAGAGCCTCATCACGGTGGCTCCGTGGGCCTGGGGGGAAAGGAAGGGTTGGGGCTGAGACCATGAAGGGGCCAGGACACCCTCGGACCTCCCTATGCCACTGCTGTGCCTGGGCTTGCCCCCAAACCCTCCTTCCATGCTTAAAAAAGCTATCCCAGCCAGCCAGAACCCCCCGACCCCCGGAGCCCAGCCTGACACCGCATCCCGACCCCCGGAGCCCAGCCTAACCCCTACCCTCACCCGACCCAGCTGGCCCAGCTCCTGCAGCCAGCATAACGCGGCCACTCCTCGGTGTAACCCGCTATAACCCAGCCGTCAGCCCCTCGCTAGTCCAGCCTCGCCTTCCCCCGTACAGCCCGGTCCGCACCGTAATGACTCAGTACAGCCCAGTCCCCCCCCTGTACAGCCCAGTCCCTCCCAGTATAGTCCAGTGTAGTCCAGTGTAGCCCAGTCCCCAGTGCCCCGCCCCGGTACCGACGCTGTGGTCGCGGCTCAACGCGGGCGGCTGCCGACGGGGCGATGGGCGCAACCCGGAAATGCAACCGCGGCGCCGGAAGTACCCTGGCCCCAGAGGCTGCCACGGGACTCCTCCCGACCTGCGCATGCGCAGAACTAGCCCCGCCCCCTAGACCTTCTGGCCAATCACCACCGCCTCCCCTCTCACCGTCCTCAGCCGGATGACCAATCAGCGCCGCGCTGGCGTTGTGGGGCGGTCCTCGTTCCTCAGAGCGGCCAGCAGGGGGCGCTGAGCCCGATATCGGGGGTGGGGCCTGTTCACCCCCCCGCTGTGGGGCGGGGGTTCCACTGTGGGGCGAGGGTCTCTCTGTGGGCCGGGGGTCCCGCTGTGGGGTGGGGGTCTCTCTGTGGGGCGGAACCGCTCTGTGAGGCGGGTTCCCTCTGAGAGGTGGGAGTCCCTCTGTGGGGTGGGGGTCCCTCTGTGGGGCGGAGGTCCCGCTGTGGGGTGGGCCGCCCCTGTGTGAGGAGCCTTTCCCTATGGTGTATTGACGCTCTCTGAGGAGGGGCCCCACGGGAGGAACAGCCTCCCCCGGGTGTTGGGGGACACCCTAGGGAGTGGGGCCCCTCCTTGGTGGGGGTGTACTGACAAGGGGTGAGTGAACCTCCCGAGGGTTTTGCACCCCTCAGAGGGGTGAGGAGCCCTCTATGGGTGGGCACCAGCACAGGGACAAGGCTGCCAGAGCCCTCCAGTGCCCCCAGGTTCCTCCTGCACAGGGGACAGGCAGGTGAGGTACTGTGGGATGACCCTGTGTCCCCCAGGCCTTGCTCTGCCACCCACAAAACCTCTGTCCTCCCCAGAGCCCCCTCAGTCCCCCATGGGGCTGTCACCCCGACACCCATCCAGGCTTCCCAGGGACCCTCCGCAGCTCTGTGTCTGAGGAGATGCTGCTACAGACCAACACCAGGCGGCTTTTGGGTCCGCCCATGACCAAGGGTGCTCCTTATCCCATTTGGACCCCCACAGTCCCCGATTTCCGCAGCACTGGGTGGATGACGCGGCTCTGGGGGTGATGGGAGTCGCCACATCACCGTCCTCAAATCCACCACCCATCCGCAATCTGTTGCGACGCCTGGTGTCAATTCCAGAGCCACTGGATCCTTTCCCATCCTGGGGGCTCGGAGCACTTCCCAGTCACCCTCGGCCCTCCGCGGGTGTCTGTAGGCCGTGCTGTGTCCGCCGTCTCCATGGGAGCATGCCGGTTGCCAAGCCGGCCGGTGGAGTGCTTGCCACCACCATCGAGCGGTTGGTATGACAACGGGGACACGGGTGACCCGGGGCGTGGTGCTTCGCGTGACGGGGCTAGCGGCCCCTGCGGGGAGGGTCCTGGCCGAGCCTCGCCAACGCACCAGGGGGTCCCCACGGGCTGCCAGAACCTACTGCGCCGGGCCGGGATCGCCGCGCCAACGCCAGCCTGGGAATTTATTGACACACTGAAGAAGCAAGTGGGAGAGCAGGAGCGGAATCCCTCCGGAGTGAAGGATGTGGGGCAACAGGGCTGATCCCACCAGGGCCCCGGGCCCTGCTCTGTGCCCCTCCGCTTGAGGCTGGGGGTATCGGGACCCTCTCAGTCGGTGCTGGACTAGGGCGTCAGATGAGATAGCAGCGAAAGTGGAGCATTCGCGTGTGGAGCGAGGGACGGAACAGCCCAGCACCTGCCAGATACCCTCCAGGACAGGGCAGGGGGCTCCCCCAGGCCAGGCACCACGGTGGGGGCACAGGGGCTGAGGGGGGCACGGCTTGGCCCGCAGCCCACCCCACCTCACCAGCTGCCCCAATGCTGGATCACCGAGCCAGGATGGAGAGCAGCAGGAAGGAGAAGGTGAGGCTGCTGCCAGGGCAATGCTGCGGGGGGGTGGGAGGGTGGGGTGGGGGCAGGGGGTGCCCAGTGGGTGTGGGGAAAAGTGCAGATACCAGGGTTCCAGCCTTCCCTGGAATGAGCTGCCAGGTGCTCCCAGCATCTCTCAAAGTTCCAACAGAGGTAACCAGGAGGATGGCTGGTGGGGAGGACACCAGCTCCTGTGCAGCCTGCAGGCAGCCCATCATGCCCCAGGGGCTTCCCCATCCCTGAGATCACCCCCCCAGCACAGCACAGGCCCGACAGCACTGAAGGCTCATGATGGAGCTGGGAGCATTTGTGGGATGTTCTGCTGGGCTGGGATGCTCCCACCATCCAAACATTGCCCTGGGCATCTTGCAGCCACGCAGCTGCATCCCTGGGATGAGATGGGGCCTGTCACCTCCTTCAGCTGGCTGTCATCATTGTCACTGAGGCACCCAGCAGGATGGCACACAGCTTATCCCCAGTCAAAAACGAGTTGTTTGTGGGAAGCATCCTCTCCCAGATGGATTGAGCTCATGGGGTCATGGATGAGGACAGTGGAGACACCCCCTGCTGCCAACTGGGACACCGAGGGGACTCAGCATGTGCTGAACCAGCAGAGATGGGTGTCATCGGCCTCTGCAGCCAGCGGCCACATGGTTCCCAGCTCCATCCCTTTTGTGGGATGCATTGGAGCACACCATTTCCCTGGGACACTGAGAGCCAGATAACGTCATGTGGGAAGAGCCAAATCCTGCCAGGGAAGAGCCAAGCCCATTGTTTTGAAGGCGAGTGAAGAGATGAGTAGGGACATGTGGTGCTGAGATGGAAAAAACACTGGAGAAATAAAATTTGGACTGCTGGGTGCCAGCCTTGGGATGGGGACCCTCTGGCCATGGCAGATCTGGTGTTCTCATGCCAAGCGGCACCATGGGATGGATTAGCACTGAGTACCTTCAGCCAACAACCCAGGAGAGATGATTGAATCCAGCTCCTTGCTTTTCCTGGCAAGATTTTTCCAGTCATCTCTGGATCAGGCAAACCTCACCACAGTGCTGCTGTCGGTGCCTGGCCCCATTTCGAGGGGTTCATGCTGCAGCCATGTCTCTTGGGGTCTCTCTCACCTGGGGGTCCAGGGCTAATGGAGCCTCCAGCACTCAGGACCAGGATGGAGTGGGGAGGTGCCAGGGTGCTGGGATTGTGCCAGGATCCCACCCAGCTGTGGGTCGCGGCTGAGGTCACAGGAGCTCTGCAGGGCCTCAGAGATATTTGGGCTGAGCCCCCACTTGAGGGTTTGGAGGCCAAGGGATGGCACTGGGGGCTGGGTGATGTGCCAGGATGGAGGGCAGCTGGACTGAGCTGAGGCAAGGGGTGCCCCCAATGCTGGGATGCTCCAAACCACACCCCAAACACTTTACCAAGCCCCCTACCCCAAAACCTGTCAGGAAACAGCAGCAGCCTCGAGGCAAACATCAGTGTGCCGGCAAGACCACTGGAGCCTCCTCAGAGCCTGTGACTAATGAGCCCTAATGCTGCCGACTGCAGCTGGCGAAGGAGGGACGGCTCCAGCTCCATCTGACAGCCGGGGCACCTGGCCCCAGCCCTGCTGGCTAATGGAGGCTGCGTCGAACCCGGGGTTGCTACGGAAAGGATAAACACGGATCCTGCTTTCCAGGTGCTTCCCTGGAGTGGGCCCTGTGGCTCTCCCTGGCAGCAAGGCAAGGCCTGAGAATGTTCCTGCCTGCCTGCCCTCTGCCCCATATTAGCCCCAAGTCTGATGGGTGAAAAATGGTACCCACGATTCCCAGTGGGATACAGGGAGAGAGATGCTCCCTGAGGAACAAGGAAGACACACCAGCATCTTCAACATATAAGAATCCCATATCCTTGGTGGGAGATACTCAATGGCATGGCCAGAAGTGCTCCTTGCTGGGAATGAACCCGGGATTCATCAGGATCAGATGTCCCAGGTCACTGCTGGAATGGTGCCAGCTTCTACACAACCATCCCAAAAATTCAGCTGGGTGACAGGGATGGCAGAACCCCAGTGCCACCCCTGGTCCCCAGGGACTCCAGAGCTGACTGTGGCATCCTGCAGGCAGCACCAGAAGGGCACTTGGTGCCTTGCAATGGTCCTATGGATTCCCTGGTGCCTCTGTTCATCTGGAGGAGAACAGTAGACCAATAGGATAAGGCATTTCAGGGTGTTTGTGTGCCAGTGGGGAAAACCAGGGCTGGGGGAAGGAAAACTTGGCTATTTCTTCCAGTTTGGGCCCCTTGCATCCCATATCCCTCGTCCCTGGCTAATGCTGTGTTGTGTGCAGGTGGAGCAGATCCTGTCAGAGTTCCGGCTGAAGGAGGAGGACCTGAAGAAGGTGATGTACCGGATGCAGAAGGAGATGGACCGAGGGCTCAAGCTGGAGACACATGAGGAAGCCTCTGTCAAAATGCTGCCCACTTATGTCCGCTCCACCCCCGAGGGCTCTGGTATGGTGTCACTCCCAGTCCCTTGTGTGTCACCCCTTCCTCGGACCCTGTCAAGCTCCATGTGGAAGGCTGAGCCTACCTAGAGCCCATCACCTTCTCGCCCTCTCCCTGGCTTTGCAGAGGTGGGAGATTTCCTGTCACTGGACCTGGGCGGCACCAATTTCCGTGTGATGCTGGTGAAGGTGGGCGAGGGGGAGGAGGGGCAGTGGAAGGTGAAGACGAAGCACCAGATGTATTCCATCCCAGAGGATGCCATGACTGGGACGGCTGAGATGGTCAGTGGAGCACACGGAGCATCCCATCCTGTCCCAGTCCCTTTCATAGTGTGTGTTTCAGTGGGGACACTGGAGGGGACATCTCCATGCCTCCAGAAGCTGGGGGGTGGCCAGGCTTGGGGAACCCATGGTGGGGACAATGTCCATCCAAGGGCAGTGGGAGGGTGGGGACATTCCTTGGCAAAGGCTGGACCTCGTGTCTTCCAGCTCTTTGACTACATCTCCGAGTGCATCTCTGATTTCCTGGACAAGCACCAGATGAAGCACAAAAAGCTGCCCCTGGGCTTCACCTTCTCCTTCCCCGTGCGGCATGAGGATATAGACAAGGTGAGGGGGTGGCCGGGCAGCATGAGGGCTTAGGGGTCCGCAAGCCTCAGCTACACCCACAGCCCCATTTCGGTCTGACTCCCATTCCAGGGCATCCTTCTGAACTGGACCAAGGGCTTCAAAGCCTCCGGCGCAGAAGGGAACAACGTGGTGGGGCTGCTGAGGGACGCCATCAAACGGCGAGGGGTGAGAGAATCAGATGGCTGTGCTGGCACTGCTGCGGTGCAGAGACCCCAGCACACCCAGCCTGGCTGTGCCTGCAGCAGGGCCACTGGAGCCTGGTGTGTCCCCAGCTGGAGCACAGATGTCCCCATTATGGGGCTGTTGGAGCCAAGTGTGTCTCTGGGCAGGGCTGTTCCATGTGTGCATGCGTATGTGTGCATGACACATGCCCAGGTCCTCACCCTTGGGGACCACCCACCCCCAAACCCTCCTGTTGTGGGTCAGCCTGACCCCCCCACGAGCCCACAATGGTCCCTGTCCCCAGGACTTCGAGATGGATGTGGTGGCGATGGTGAATGACACGGTGGCCACGATGATCTCCTGCTACTATGAAGATCACCGGTGCGAGGTTGGGATGATTGTGGGTAAGATGCCCCCTCTACAGGGACATGTGGCTGGGGACAGGGAACTGTCCCATGGCCCCGTTCCCCTGCTGCTTCCCCCATCCTTTTGGGGGGACAACCAAGGACAGGGGGGTGGTAGTGGCACCCTGCTGAGGTGTCCTGTGGTTGGGACACCTGATGGCATTGCCTGGCCCCAGCATGGTGGTTGGGGCACTTTGGGAGTAGAAAGAGGGTGGTTATCATAACAAGGCTGGTCCCCACAAGGCTGTTGGTGGCTCTGGCACCTCATTGTAGGGATAGGGGTCCATGGAAGGCAGCTGGTGTCAGAGAGCCAGGTGGTGGGGGTGAGTTTGAACCCTGCTGGCTCCATCCCCCACTCCCCGCAGAGAGCAGCCCCCCACCTTCCCCTGCCCTTCACTATCTTTTGTGCCATCAGCCATGTGCCAATGTGCCATCTGGGCTTGCATCTCCTCACCTGGGTAAACACACGCTGCAATGTTTATCGGCTTCCTGGGGCTGGGCTGGCCTCAGCACAGTGCCCAGAGTTCCTGGTACCCTGCTGTGGGGACAAGTGGCCAGCCAGGACCGTGGGGACAGTGCAGGGGTGGGGAGCAGGAGGGATATCCATCCCCATCACTGCAGGACAAGGACATGTAGCTCCAAGCACAGCCCTCAGTCATGATCTCAGTCACTGAATCCTGGTGCTCATGGAACAGCAGGCACTAGCTTTTCAGTCAGTTCTCTGAAATGAGGTCTAGCATGGAATCATGGAATTGTTTGAGTTGGAAAAGCCTCTAAGGTCATCAAGTCCAACTGTTCCCCCAGCACTATCAAGACCACCACTAACCTATGTCCCCAGGTGCCACATCCACATGGCTGTTGAATCCCTGTCCCCAAGGGATGGGGACTTCACCACTGCCCTGGGCAATCTGTGCCAGGGCTGAACAGACCTTTCCATGAAGGAATTTTCCCAATATCCAACAGAAACTTCCCCTGGTACCACTTGAGGCAGTTTCCCTTCTATCCTTGGAGCAACCTGGTCAAGTCAAAGGTGTCTCTGCCCAGGGCAGGGTGGAGGAATGAGATGAATTTTAAGGTCCCTTCAAACCCAAACCATTCCATGATTCTATGTTTTGATGGTTTTATTGCATCCTAATGCTGGGTGAAGTAGGGATACAGATTTGGGACCTATGTAGTAAGTTCCCAACCACCCTTGGTTCCAGCTTTCATGAAATCAAAGAATGGTTTGGGTTGGAAGGGACATTAAGGATTATCCAGCTCCATGCCATGGTCAGGGACAGCTTCACTAGACCAGGCTGTTCAGCCTGGCTTGTAACACTTCCAGGGATGGAGCAGCCATAGCTTCCCTGGGAAACCTATGTTTGTCCCTGACACCCTCACAGGGAAGGATTTCTTCCCAGTATCCAATCTCCTTTTAGTCTAAAACCTTTCCCCCGTGTCCTGGAGCCATCCTTGAAGTAGTTGTATGCCATGGTGCCAGTCACCAGGTTGAGGAATATCCCTCCTCCATATGGGTCTCAACCCCTGTCCTGGCACAGGTTTGGACCCTCTCCAGTTCTTCTGCATTGCTCCACAAGACTATTCCATCTTTATCCCAGTTGAGATGGGAGGGCTGTGGCAGGGGGTGTCACTGCTGCCCCCCTGGTGCCCAGACCCATCCCCTGTTCCCGGCAGGGACGGGCTGTAACGCCTGCTACATGGAGGAGATGCACAACGTGGAGCTGGTGGAGGGCGACGAGGGGCGGATGTGCGTGAACACGGAGTGGGGGGCCTTTGGTGCCTCCGGGGAGCTGGACGAGTTTCTCCTGGAGTACGACCGCGTGGTGGACGAGACCTCACTTAACCCCGGTCAGCAACTGTAAGGAATAGGAGAGATCCAGTTCCTCTGGGCATCCCTCCCATCCCCTGCACCACACTGGGCTCAGCGCCCCAGCACGGGCATCCTTCACCCTGAGCCGTGCCCATGCGTGGGAACACATCCAGCAAGGAGGGGGGAAGAAAAGAGGGGGTGCTGCAGGATGTGACCCCTCAAATCCCAGCTCTGATGCCACCCTCTCACCTATGCCCCCCCAGGTACGAGAAGATCATTGGGGGGAAGTACATGGGGGAGATCGTGCGGCTGGTGCTGCTGAAGCTGGTGGATGAGAACCTGCTCTTCAATGGAGAGGCCTCTGAGAAGCTCAAGACCCGCGGGACCTTTGAGACCCGCTTCATGTCCCAGATCGAGAGGTGTGAGGCTGGGGGGTGGCACCCCAAACCTGCCAGGCTGCATTGCACTTGGAGGTCTCTGCTCTCACTCCACACTGGTCCAGGCATACTGGGGAGTCTGTGCTCTCATTCTGCACCGGGCTGCCCCACATCAGGGTCCCTTTATTCCATCATCCCATACCAGTCTGCTTTGACTGCCTCATATTGGGGTCCTTTATCCTGTTACTCAACACCAGCCTGCTCTGACTGTCCATCTTGGGGTCCCCACATCCTGCCACCCAAACCACAGTGTCCCATGTCATGGGCTCATCATGATGAGACATCATGATCCCATCATTCCATACCTGCCTGCTCTGTCCCGTTTGGGGTCCCCATGTCCCATCACTCCACATTAGGGGGACCCAATTCCAGGTCCCTCTGTCCCATCACCCCACACCAACCCTCTACAGCAGTGTCATGTTGGGGTCCCCCATCCCATCACCCCATACAACTGCCCCATGTGAGGATCCCCCATCCCATCACTCCCCTATCCCTCTCCAGCTGTCTCACCCAGGGTCCCCACCCCCCAGGCCTTGCTGACCCCCTTTTCTCCCCCCACTTCAGTGATTCTGATGACCGCAAGCAGATCTACAACATCTTGTCAGCCTTTGAGCTGCTGCCATCTCGGACGGACTGTGAGATTGTGCGCCGGGTGTGTGAGAGCGTGTCCACACGCGCTGCCCAGATGTGCTCAGCCGGGCTGGCCGGAGTCATCAACCGCATGCGGGAGAGCCGCAGCCAGGACACCCTCAAGATCACTGTTGGTGTCGACGGCTCCGTCTACAAGCTCCATCCCAGGTGGGGATCTCCAGACCCTTCTCCCTGCTGACATCCCATCCTCTCCCTTCCTCCCCCAAGCCTTGACCCCATTTGTGACCACGTTTGTGACCCCATGTTCCCACACCCCAGCTTCAAGGACCACTTCCACGCCACAGTGCGGCAGCTGACACCCGGCTGTGACATCACCTTCATCCAGTCAGAGGAAGGCAGCGGGCGTGGGGCCGCCCTCATCTCAGCCGTTGCCTGCAAGATGGCCTGCATGATGGGGCAGTGAGCTGGACTCAAGGGGGGATGGCAGGGCCAGTGGTCCCGCTCGGAGCACTGTGGGAGCAGACACGGACGTAGGAAGGAGGCGGCTCCGGCCCCCCAATAAACGGGGTGTGTGTGGACTTCTCTGGGGCCGCTTGGGCCACTGCTCCTCATGCCTCTCCCCCCATGCTGGCAGGAAGATGCCCACGGGGCTGCCCCACACTTATGGGGCACCCTCACACCCCCCCAACATCCTCACACAGCTGCAGCAAGGGGGGCTCCAGTGTACCCCAGCCCTTTTGCTGGGGGAAAGCCCCCCCAGGGGGGTTGGCGTAGGGAAAAGGGGCTCTTTAGGGGTACTTTGGGGGGGTGTCAGGGTGGAGGAGCTCCTCACCAGTGATCCCTGGAGTGCAGAGACTGAATGCCAGAAATGGGCCAGATGGAAGGGGGCATATTGGGGGGATCCTCTCTAGCCATGTCCCCACCGGTGTTCCCTGAAAGGTTGGGGCACCCCAGAGATTTGAGTTCACCAGAGGGTCTGGAGCAGAGTATCAGCGTCCCTCTGGGGGTCATGGGCACCGTAGGGGGTTGGGGTCCCTCTAAGGATCTGGCAGTACCACGGCATATTGTGGTTCCCTGAATACTCTGGAGGCAACCCAGCATTTTGGGTCACTCTGAGGGTCTGGAGCACCCCAGCATGGAGGGGTCCTCATGGGACACCACAGGGTGTTGGGATCCCTTTGGGGGTTTGGAGCACCCCAGGGTCTGGGGCCCACTCAGGGTGTTGGGGTCAGCCCTGGGGTATTGGGCTACCCCATGGTATGGGCTGTCTTGGGGGTCTGGGGTTATACCTGGGATGTCTGGGGCCACTGCAGGGGTCTGGGGTCACCCTGCCACATGGGGGCACCCAGGATCTAGGGATATCTCAGGGTGCTGGGGTGACTCTTGGGCATCCAGGACCACCTGGGGGGACTGGATCACCACAGGGTGTGAAGCCAACCTGAGGGGCTGGGACTACCGAGGGGTCTTGGTGTCCTCACAAAGCGCAGGGTCACCCCACAGCTGGGGGTGCACGTGGAGGGGCTGAGGACGGGGGGCGTCTGTGTCACTCCAAGGGACAGAGCCACCCAGTGGTGCTGCTCCTGAAGACCCCAGCCCCCAGTGGGGCACTCAGCTCATTGCAAGAGGAGAAGGGGATCCCTGCGTTCTGATTGGCTGCAGCCCTTAACCAGCAGGATTCCCTGCGTTCTGATTGGCTGCAGCCCTCAGCCAGCAGGATTCCCTGCGTTCTGACTGGCTGCAGCCCTCAGCCAGCAGGATTCCCTGCGTTCTGACTGGCTGCAGCCCTCAGCCAGCAGGATTCCCTGCGTTCTGACTGGCTGTAGCCCTCAGCCAGCAGGATTCCCTGCGTTATGATTGGTTGGCACCAGAAAGACATCCTTGAGCCACAACTGGTGGAAGCCCTCAGAGACCTGCAGTCTCTCTGTTCTGATTGGCCGGGGCAAACAGAAGAGATTCACTGCACTCCAATTGGCTGGAATTTAAAAAANNNAAAGGGTGTGGGATTCCCTGTGCTCTGATTGGCTGGGACTGAAGAAGGGATTCCCTGTGCTCAGCTGGGACAGTGCCAGTGCCATGTGTTGGGGACAGTGAGGATGATCCCAAGCCCACGGCAGTGCTGGTGATGAGTGTGTGACAAGTGACAGTGCCAGGTGCAGGGACAGATACTTCCCCAGGTATGGGGATGTGCTGATGCACAGTGAGGGGACAAGTGACAGCCAGGGCCTCCCAGGTGTGTGGAGGGACCCGCTCACTCCAACCCACATAGGACACGTCCCCATGCTGCCACTGGCACCTTTGGTGTCACCTCGGCCCTGCAGGGGGCAGGCCAGGGCCAGACTATCCCCTGCCAGTGCCTGGTGCCACATGCCCTTGTCACTGTGTCCCCCCAGGGCAGACAAAAAAGACCCATGGAGCCAGAGGAGGGACTTTATTGTGCGGGAAGGGGATGGCTGGGCTGGGGGGGGGGCATCAGGTGCAGAAGGAGTATTCGGGGCTGTGCCTCTGGAAAAAGGAAAGAGCAGGGGCTGAGTCGGGGCCAGCAGAAGCAGCTCCTCCAGTCTTCCCACTATCCCACAATGCACTTTGGGGTGACCTGGCTCACCCCCACCCTATAGAGATGCAGCAGGGAAGGTTCAGAAACCCCAAGCACGCTCCCAACCCTCCAGCAAGTGTGTGGTACAGGATGCAGGGTGCAAAGTGTGGGATGCAGGGTGGGGGATACAGGATCAGGATGTGGGGTACAGGATATTTGGTGCAGGATCGGGATATGGGGTGCAGGATGTGGGTTCAGGATCAGGATGTAGGGTGCAGGACGCTGTATGGGACAGGGGGTGTGCAACTGCGATGCAGGGTGCAGGACATGGTGCAGGATGTGGGGTATAGGATCGGGATGTGGGGTGCAGAACACAGGATGAAGAATGCAGAGTGCAGGATCAGCCCATGGGATGCAGGATCAGGATACAGGCAGGCACTAACTGTGCTCAGGACCGGCAGATGCCCATGGCAGTGCAGATGTCCTGGGGCATATCCCCATTTTGCAGCCCCTCGGTGATCTGGTCCCGGTACTTGTTCACCAGCTTCTGGCACAGCTTGCCCATGACCCGGCCCAGTACCCGGCAGCCCTTCTGCAGCGCCGCTGCCACCGCCTCCTGCCAAAGCCACCGCAGGTCAGGGGGCCACAGGGACACAGCCCCCGGCCCAGCCCCCCAGACCCCCATCATCCCTCACCTCGTTGGGGTTGTCACCTGCCAGTGCCTGTATCTTCTTCAGGGCCTTGGTGCACAGTTTGCACTTAAGCCCCCTGCCCTGAGCCACGCCGTCCCCATCAGCCATGTTGTCCCCTTCAGCCACATTCCCCTGTGGGGACACAAAGATTCTCAGGGCTGCCTGGACCCCTGGGTGGCCCTGGCAGAACTTGATGGTGGGGTGCTCACCAGGGCCAGGCTGTCCCAGAGGTCCTGGCACTGTTGCTCCCGGCCGCAGCGTATGGCCATATCCATGTCCCAGCACCAGGACACTGGGTCACCCTGGCAGGGTGGAGGGGCCACGGCCTGTGCTGCTGCATGGGGACAGGACAGTGAGTGTGGCCGCAGGTTGGGTGCCCATCACAGAGGTCCTCGGGGGCCCTGGAGGTGCCCAGACCCCTAAACCACCAGCCCCAGGTACTCAGCCCCATGCCTAACATCCCTCCTGCCCGTACCCATATCCTTCTGTTCCCACCGTTCCTAGGTTCCCATGCAGATCCTGTCCCCAAACGTCCCCAGGTGCCAGTCCCAACATGGGCACCATTCCCATTATCCCTGGGTCCTCAGGCAGACCCCATCTCTGCCATCCCCAGGTGCTTGTTCCCATGAGACCCCATCCCCACAACCCCCCGGGCCCCCACCATCCCTCCTGCCTCTCCTCTCATCCTCCTTCCCACAGCCCAGAGTTTCTGTCCCTACACAGACCCCATCCCGATCGCCCATAGGTCCCCATGCAGACCCCAGGCCCGCCAAGCTCAATCATCCAGGCTGCCATCCCCACCGTCCCCGTATGTCTCCTCTCCCTGCCACCTCCCCCCTGGGAGGCAGGAGGGACCCCATTACCTCCCACCACCACCAGCACCAGGAGGAAGGCGGCAGCCATGGTGAGCCCACTGAGCCGGTGACAGCAGTGACTGACAGTGGGTGACTGCCTGCATCCTGACACCTTTTATAGTGGGACCGTGCACTGTGGGGGTGGGGGACCAAAACCCCAAAACGCTGTTTTCAGAACAGAACACCGCGGCTCTCCGGGGCCCCTCCTGCCTCGCACCTCCACCCCCACAGGAAGGCGACACGGGGCGGGGGGGGGGACATGGGGGAGCTCAGCAGCCCCCAACCTCCCCAGCCTCGTCCCCTCAGGGAAGCTGCCCGTAAGTCCCCCAAAGTGTGGGGCGGGGAGCGAGTGGCCAGACCCCGGAGGGCTCCGGAGGGTCTATCCCAGGATCGGGGAGGTCTGTCCCGGGTTCCCCTTTGGCCCCCTCCAGGCTCTGGGGAGCACTGGGCTTGGGCTTAGTGTCCCTCCGAGGTTAGTCCTGGTGTCCTCTCTGGGGTCGGTCACGGGTGCTCCCCAGGGGTGGCCACGATGTCCCTATCCCCCCATGGGTTCCGTGGGACTCGGGGGTTGATCCCAGTGTCTCGCTGTCCCAGTCCCCATACCCCATGGGTTCCGTGGGCCCCGGGGATTGATCCCAATGTCTCCTTGTCCCGGTCCCCATCCCCTCCATGGCCGCCTCAGGCCCACAGCGGTTGCCTTGTCAACCCTTACGTCACTTCCGCCCGCGGTCACACAACTTCCGTGTGTGGCGGCGTTCGCGCCTTTTCCNACAGGGCCCGGGTCCATTTGGGAGAGGGGGGTCCCGGGGGGATCCGTGGCCAAGGCGTATTTTGTGGGGAGTTCGGGTGTGCTCTGGGGTGGGATTTTAGGAGAGGGTGGGATGGTCCTGTCACCAGGATGAATTTGGGGATGCCCTAGGTTGGGAGGAAGCGGGGCTGAGTGGGTGCAGTGTGCAGAGAGAGGGTCAGACCCCGACATGTGTTTTGGGGGTGGGGAAGATGATTTTCAGGGGCACTGTTGTGTCTTGGGGCGACAGCGATGGCCGGGTGGGAGCCAGGATCCTTAATTCACCGATTTATTTTTCAGACCCATCATTAGACCCCCGTGTCCCACACCATGTTCTCGGAGCAGGCAGCCCCCACGGCGCAGGGGCTACTGGCCCCCCCCTCGGCCAAGCCCCCCACCTTCCCCAGGGTGCCTGTGTCGGGCTATTCAGACTGCTCCCAGCCCTTCCAGCTGGGCGAGCGCAGCTTTTCCCGGCAGTACGCCCACATCTACGCCGTGCGCCTCGCTGGGATGCGGCCAGGGCTGGAGCGCCGCGCCCGCAGCCGATGGGGTGAGCCTGGGCGGATCCCCCTCTTTGTCAGGGCCCTGCCCCAGGAAAAACACTGAGGTTCTGGAGCGTGCCCAGGGGTAGGGACAAAGCTGGGGAATGGGCTGGAGCACCAGGAGGGGCTGGGGGGGCTCAGGCTGGAGAAAAGGAGGCTCATGGGGCCTTCTCGCTCTCCACAATTTCCTGGCAGGAGGGTGCAGCCAAAGGGAGCTCTCAGAAAACAAGGGACAGGACAAGAGAGCATGACCTCGAGTTGCACCAGGAGAGGTTCAGATTGGATATTGGGAAAATTTCTTCATGGAAAGGGCTGTCCAGCCCTGGCATGGTGTCCCAGGGCAGTGCTGGAGTCTCCATGCCTGTGGGGAAATAACGGCTGTGTGGATGAGGCACTTGGGAGCATCAGTTAGTGGTGGCCTTGGGAGCAAACACCTCTGGAGCTGCCTGAGGATTTTATCTCCATGTTTGACCAGATTTTTATCTGGAGTCCATAAGTGAGTGAGTGTTCTCATCCTCGGGCTGGATGTACCCTACAGGCATCCCTGGGGGCAGGATCCATCCCTGCAGGTATGGAGTCCATCCTTGCCAGGCTGAGATCCACCCATAACCTTGCAGCCTGAGCAGCTCCAGTGTACCCAGTTGTCCCGGTCTCCAGCAGCGTTTTACACCCTTGATGGGGGATGTGCAGCAGAGCCCACCCCAAACAGCTCAGCCCCCCAGCTCTGGGATGCACAGTCGTGATGGGATAATCCATTTGCAGCTGGGTTGTGTGCTAATCCTGCTGCAGCTCCCACCTGGAGTTCTGACCTTGGGACAAACAGCATTCCCTATCAGATAGGATGGGGTTGTGGGCAGGGAGAATGCAATTGTCTGAGTCATATCACTCCGCACGCTTTTGGGAACAGGAGTTGAGTATGAGGTTTGTCAGGGTGGGGCTGGGGGGCCCTGGCCAGGAAGTGGGGTACAGGAGGGTGCAGGAGGGTGAGAGGTGCTGGTTGTGCTGGGGGGGGGCTGTTTCCTGGCCGGGGGGGCTGTGGTTCTGGGGGTGGGACCCTCATGCTCAGAGTTTCCATCCACTGGATGGAGCAACGCCAGCGCTGCTGGGGCTCTGCTCCCCCTCCCCCCGTCCCTCCCCCCCAGCCTGGGCATGGCCTGAGATCAAATTTCCTTTGACTTTGCCCTTCTATGGGCAAAAACCCCGTCAGTGGAAGCTTTTGGGCCGGACGCCTGTTCTTGTGCTCTCCTCAGCCCCGTGGGCTGTGTGGAAGCAAAGCCAGTTCTGGTCCCACAACAGATGTCATTCTTTGGATGGCCACCCTGGACTGTTCCAAGCGTGACAGAACCCAGTGGTTCGCAAAGCTCCACCTCCTGGAGTCCTGGGATGGGACCAGATTTTGGGGTTTGTCTCCCAGCAGTAAGCGCCTGCAGGCAAAAATCTGGAGAGCACAGCCCCCTCCTGCTGAACACACATTTTGGGGCGTTGGAGCCAAAAATAAGAAACTTCAACAGGATTGTTTTTGTTCTGACTCAGAGTGTTTGCATTCCTGGGCTTGGGAACCTCTCTTTCCAGTGTGGGGTGCCAGGGATGGCAGTGGGGTGCTCTCCCTGGGCCAAGAGTCATGTTCAGCAGCACATGATGAGCAAAGGGAGATTTTTGGGAGGAGAAATGTCACCCAGAAGGGACCAGGAGCTGGCTTCGGCAGTGTTGTTTTGAAAGAGGAGACTGGGAGCAGGTTCCTTGCTCCTCTCCAGGGCCTGAGTCTCGGGATGGACTTCACAGGCTGGTTTAAACAAGGAAGGACAGTCCCACATACTGGATGGGGTTGGAGCATCTCTGGGTTCCCAGGGGTAGAGTAAGAAGTTTTGGGCTCACCTTGTGGAGACTTGCTCCTCAGCCACACAGTGGGTGCAGCTGGGGCTGCGATGCTTCTTGCAGCTCCCAAGGTTCTCCCAGCCTGTATCCCCTGTGGATCCCTGCCTAAAGTCCTGGGACCTGTCAGCATGCCAGTATCTTCTCTGGATGTGATTGGGATCCTCAGTTCCAGCAGGGATCTGGGGCAGAGGATCTGGCCCTGGCAGAGATCAGGTTTGGGGGTGTTGAGTGATCTCCTGCCTGTCAGCTCTGAGGATGTTTGGGTCAGCCCCTGGATGAAGAGCAGGACCAGCAGCCCCCCAATGCCCAAGGGCAGGAACATCCTGGACCCTTCCCAGGCAGAGCTGTTACTAAATGCACCATCCTGACCCAGCTTTCCCCCCAGCATAGAGGAAATGCCTGCAGGCATGCAGGCTCTGGAATGCTCCTCGGCCCCATCTGGCCCACACATGTCCGTTCGGCGCTGTGCCTCGAGGAAAAGTGGGAGGCTTCCCAACATTCCCCAATGCCTCTTGCTGTCCTTGATGCTGGGGCCCTTCAGTGGCTGCCGCCAGCCCTCCGCTCTGCCCACCATCACCCCGAGGCCGCTGACCGCTGTCTCTCCACAGGGAACGACACTGTGCTGCGAAAGCTCTCGGAGCTGCAGGCAGGAGAGAAGTGCTGCGTGGTGGGGACGCTCTTCAAGTCCATGCAGCTCCAGCCCTCCATCCTGCAGGAGATCAGTGAGGAGGTAATGGACTCACCCCCTCCTCTTCCTCCACACAGCTCAGGGGTTGTGCCAGCACACCTGAGAACTCAGCTGGGTTTCCGTGGCTTCCCTGTGCTCACTGTAACAAGGGAGCTGGCAGGGATTTGAGCTGGGTTTGTGCCACAGGCTGATGGCCTCTGCCCACCCTGTCCCTGGATGCCAGCTTGGTGCCACCTCTTGGTGCCAGCATGTGTGTATGTGAATGCTTCTTATGAAATCATGGAAACATGGAATGGGTTGGGTTGGAAAGGACCTTAAAGCTCATCCGTGGGCAGGAACACCTCCCACTATCCCAGGTTGCTCCAAGCCCCATCCAACCTGGCCTTGAACACCTGCGGGGATGGAGCAGCCACAGCTTCTCTGGGTCACCTGTGCCAGGGCCTCACCACCCTCACAGGGAAGTATTCCTTCCCCATACCCAATCTAAAGCCACCCTTTGTCCATCTGAAGCTGTTCCCCCTGCTGCTTACCACCACTCTTGCTCAGTACTGCTTTTCCAGCCCTTGGAGGGCTTGGATCCAGGGGGGTTGGCAGTGCAGACCCCCTTTCCCTGCCACAGGGGAATGAGGAGGGTGAGGGAGGTGTCAGGGAAGCTCTGCCATCTCCATGTGGGCTTGGGGTCCATCTGCGCCCGGCCAGTTCACGTTGGGAAGTTTGAGGTTCCCAGCACCCATCTGAGCCACTTCCTCCTTGGACAAGGCTCGTGTTCGGGATGCCGCAGGGAAGCGCTGAGTGAAACCAGCCTGTCGGGGGGGGGGTTCCAGCTGCTGGGGCCTCCAGCGGGGGTGTTGGCTGTGCTGGTGATGGGGGGCTGGGGTTGGGAAGGGTCCTTGGGAGCTGCTGGTCCTTGCTGAGGCTGTCAGAGCTGTCCCTGCACCCTTACAGCACAACCTGGTGCCTCAGCCACCCCTTCCCAAGTACATCCAGCCCTCTGACGAGCTGATCCTGGAGGATGAGCTGCAGCGGATCAAGCTGGAAGGAGCCATTGATGTTCAGAAGTTGGTGACAGGTAAGGGACAGCGGTGGCTCTGTGGTGGCACCCACTCTTCAGTGCTGGCCAGGGCTGACCACCTGCTCTGCTGTAGGGACCATCTTGGCCGTGTACGGCTCCGAGCAGGACGATGGTGGATTCCTGGTGGAGGATCACTGCTTCGCCGACTTGCCACCACTGCTGCCCTGGACTGGGCCCAGCTCAGACAGGTCAGTCAGCAGCAGCAGGAGTGGGGGCTGGCACTGTGTCCCTGCTGGGTCCCTGAACCCCTTGTGCCAAGAGGGCTGGCAGAGGGGACTGTGCCCCCTGCTCTGGCTCTCTGAAGCCCATTGGTTTGGGAGTGTGGCACTGCCTGAGCTTCTCCATCCATCCAGGTTCGTGCTGCTGGCCTCGGGGCTGGGTCTGGGCAGCGTGAGTGGGGAGGCTCTGCTGAGCACTCAGCTGCTGGTGGATGTGGTGACGGGGCAGCTGGGTGCAGAGGGCGAGCAGAGCTGTGCTGCCCACATCACCCGTGTCATCCTGGCCGGGAATCTGCTGAGCCAGAACACACAGAGCCGAGACACCATCAACAAGGTATGGAAAGGAGGGGACTGCAGCCTCATGGTGCTCCTGGGGCACTGGGGAGGGGGCATGGGGTTGTCCTTCACTGTCTTCTTGCTCACCCAGGCCAAGTACTTGACCAAGAAGACACAGGCTGCCAGTGTGGAGGCTGTGAAGATGCTGGATGAGATCCTACTGCAGCTCTGTGTGAGTGCTCAGGGTTGGCTAATGAATCAGGTTCCTTTGGGGGAGGGAGCCTGGTTCTTGAGGCGGGAGAGCAGCCCAAGGGTGCAGGGTGGCAAAACCCCCTTCCCCCGCACCCAAGTTCCCTTTGAGCACCCATATGGGGAGGCAGCTCACAGCCCAGCTCCAGATCCTTCTCCTGGGATCTAGCCTCCATGGTGAAGCCAAGCAGGGTGTCTTGGGGAAAAGGAGCAGCAGTGACACCAGGGTTTTGCTCTGAGCCCCCTTGGAGGGCACTTGGGCCACCCAGTTGATCCCTGCCCTACCAACAGACCTCTGTGCCTGTGGATGTGATGCCTGGCGAGTTTGACCCCACCAACTACACGCTGCCACAGCAGCCCCTGCACCGCTGCATGCTGCCCCTGGCCAGTGCCTACGCCACTCTGCGCCTCGTCACCAACCCCTACCAGGCCAACCTGGATGGTGTCAGGTAAACAAACCTGGTGTGCTACCATCTCTGGTGACAGCTGTCAGTGGCACAGGACCATGGGACACGTCCTGGCACATCCAACATCTAAAGCTTCCCTTCTTTCCCCCGTAATGTAGGTTTTTGGGGACATCAGGACAAAACATCAGTGATATCTTCAAATACAGCAGCATGGATGACTACCTGGAGATCCTGGAGTGGACACTGCTGGCAGGACACATCAGCCCCACGGCCCCAGACACCCTGGGTATGGTGAGGATTGGGGGGCTGTTGAAGGGGGGGGGCTTTGCCAGGGACTCCCCTCCTAATTCCCATCCTCCCCAGGCTGTTACCCGTTCTACAAATCTGACCCGTTCATCCTCACCGAGTGCCCTCATGTCTACTTCTGCGGCAATGCACCCCACTTCCAGTCCAAGCTGCTCCAAGGTGGGTCTCGCAGCACACCCAGATCCTTGTGGGGGCTGGGAACCTGCACCAGGGGCTGCTGGGGGGCTCCTCTGCCTGACACCCACCTGTGCTTGCAGGGAAGGAGGGGCAGCGGGTGCTGCTGGTGACAGTGCCCGACTTCAGTGCCACGCAGACCGCCTGCCTCGTCAACCTGCGTGACCTCACCTGCCAGCCCATCACCTTCTCCGGCTTTGGGGCTGACAGTGAGGACGGGGACATGGAAGTTGGGCACTGACCATAGGGAAGCACAGACTCCACAAGCCCCCACCCCTCAAGGTTTCCTGGCACCCACTGCCTTTGTCTGTCCTCTAGGAGGGTGACACAGCTGGGGAAGTACCAGAGGGACAAGATGCTTGTACCAATATAATTTGATTTATTTGTGTAACAAAAACAGTATGGAGGGAAGAAAGGCTGTGTCTGCCTCCGTGGGCCCTGCCCAGGAGAGCAGTACCACCCCTGTCACCCCACTGAGACACGGACAGTGGGCTGGCACAGCCCAGCTCCGAGGGATGCGGTGGCACATCCCTGACAGCATCCAGCTGTTGGCAACAATGCCCGCAGTCCTTCGAAGCAGCAAGGTGAGTGGCTGGAGCCCACCTGAAACAGCTGCCTGGGCTCAGGGAAGACGTTGGAAGCAGATGCCAAAGCGTCCAACCATGGCTTGAAGCTGAGTGAGGGGTCAACTGTCCCTAGTCCCCAAAGTTTACTGTGTAGGTTTCAGCCGTGGTGAGGGGCTGCGCCGTCCCTGTGTGCAACTCCCAGCCCTCCGTGTCTGTCACCAGCTCGGTGACTACCTCTGTCTCGGTGTCCATCTCCCAGGTGCCAGCGGTGGGTGGCTCCTGGCTCCAGGGCATGTAGGCCGTGCTGCTGAAGGGGAAGGGCAGGGCCGTGGTGGACGGTGGGGCTGTGGGACCACTGGTGGCCATGGTGGCATTGAGGCGCCGCAGCCGCATCTGCTCCCGCAGCCGCATGCGGTGCCGGAGGCGCATCCGCAGGCGCAGGCGCTCGCGGGGCGTCATGGGCCGGCCGGGCACCACGCGGCGGATCGGCCGGTTCCCATTCATGGCCATGATCTCCCGGATGCGCTTCCAGTTGGAGCGGGACAGGATGAAGTTGCACTGCGTGGCCCCGATGTCATAGAGGACGTGGCAGGTCTTGACGCTGGGGTTGTAGCCCTCGGCCCGTGCCGACACGCGGTACTCGCCCGGGTTCAGGATGCGCCAGTAGTCCCCACCACTGGCTGTGGGTATGGGGGGCAGCGGGGTGGGATGGAGGCAGCGTGGGGCTGCTGGTACTCTGCCAGCACCTCATGGTACCTACCTGTCCTGATGTTGTGATTGATGCCCCCCACCACAATGGTGGCGTTGGCAATGGGCTCTCCCTGCTGGTCCGTCACCACGCCCTTGATTCCCCGATGGATCTGGGTGAGGAAAGGCATGAGTGGAACTGTGTAGGACAGGCGGGACAGCTGTGGCCGTGTCCCAATACACACCTGCTCCATGAAGGTGAGCAAAGACTCCTTGTTGTTCTCCCACTCCTGCTGCAGCTCACTCTCATGGGGGAACTTGTCACAGCCCAGGTAAATGGAGAGCTCCAGGCAGTTGGTGTGCAGGTAGCTGAAGTCATTCATACCTGCAAGAGCACAGACACGCCCACCCAGCTGCTTGCTCACCTGTGGCTGGGTTATGGGGCAGCCACACCACTGGCCCCAACTTACTGCCAGCCCGGGGGCGCCACTTGGCGCCCTGCACGATGCCCATGGCGTCAGTCACGTCCTGCGTGTGGCAGCCTCCACGGAAGGTCTCGGTCATGGTAAGGTGTGCCGAGGCATAGGAGATGGCAAGCCAGCGGAACACGGCATGGTCGGGCGTCTCCTGCAGCTCGGGGTGCTCCTCCTCGTAGTCCAGTGGACGAGGGGCAGCTGCTGGCGTTGGGGGGCTGGGCCGGACCGTGTCGAAGGGAAAGGACACCAGCTTCTCCCCACCCTGCAGGTTGGCTCCCAATACAAAGGGGTTCTTGTCCATCCATGCCATGACAGCCCGTGTCTCCACTGCCACCTGTGAGGTGGGCACAGGGCATGAGGTCACCCCCTGCCACACTCTCCCCGCCCCTGTCCTGCCCCTGTGCCCTGTGCCGCACTCACCGCCGCATCCTCAGACAGGTAGTGCTCTGGGATGGGGATGTGGTGGTTGGGGAACTGGTGGGGCACCAGCCGCCTCTCCTCAGCTGCCCACAGCGCTGAGGCCAGGTCAGGGAAGTTCTCAAAGAGGTCAAAGCCTTCCTCTGTCCAATGGCTCACATCTCAGGTGCCCAGCTTGGAGCCCTGTGGCCAGCCCAGGGCAGTGGTGAGCTGTGAGGAGGGGGCTACATCCCACTGCTTTGCCATCCCATCCCAGTGCCCCACAGCCCATCCCCGCACCCCACATCCTACCCCGCTGCTCCACTATCCTCTCTCACTGCCTCACGGTGCATCCCACCCTGCCGCCCCCTCACCGCCTCTTGGGCCAGCTCGTAGCCGTCAGGGTTGAGGGACGGGACGAGGTGGATGCGGGTGTCGGTGACCAGGCCCCGCACGCGGGGATTCCCATCCTGGTACTCCTTGCACAGGAACTGCATCAGCAGCAGCAGCAGCTCCCGGCCCAGCGCCTCATTCCCGTGCAGCCCCGCCGTGTACCGGAACTCAGGCTCGCCTGAGGCAAGGGCCGAGCAGGGTCAGCAAACTCCGGGGACCATGGCTGGGGGCCCCCAATCCCTCACACCTCCCTCACCTGTCTCGTGCTCGCCTGGGTTGTCGGAAACCTCCATGGCGTAGATCTTCAGCCCCCGTGAGCTCTTGCCAATGTTGTAGATGCGGGTGATGGTGGGACATTCCTCATTCACCACCTTCATCAGCTGCAGGGTGGGGAGAGATGGGGGCAGTGCTTGGGGGGAACAAGCCAGCACCCTGCAGAGAACCCCACCCCCATGGAGGATCCCGCCCTATGGACATGCCCACCACCATGGAAATGCCCACAACCACAGAGAATGCTGTGCCCCAAAGGTGTGCCCACCACCACAGAGGTGTCCACTCCTCATGGAGGACCCCACCCCACAGAGAATCCCACCACCGTGGAAGATCCTATCCCCCATAAAGCTGCTCATCCCCAAGGAGGTGCCCCCCAACATGGGGGATCCAACCCACTCCCCCCCATCTCACCACCACAAAGGATCCTAGAACCCAGGGTGTTCCAACCCCACAGAGGACCCCACCACATGCTGGATCTACCCCCCAGCAATGCCCACCTGCCTCATGTCCTTGTAGGAGTGGTGTCGGAAGTCCAGGTTGTCCGTGGAGGTCACCTCATTCTGCTGGGTGTAGTAGCTGCTGACAGCTGCGGAGGGGACAGGGACACAGCAGTGGGGGGTGACTGGAGAGATCCCACCCCCCATGGCCCCCAGGCTGTTTTGGGGTGACTGTTACCAGACATGGGGCACCCCAGGACCTCGAGGCGCAGGCAGAGGCTCCCGTTCCAGCGCTGGGGGTAGATGCGGATGTATCGGGCCACCACTGGCTCAGGGAACTCAGTCAGCACCGGTGTGTCCTTGTCCACGTTGCCATAAAACATCTGCCAAGGAGGGAGAGATGTACCCAAGAGGATCCCTGTTGTTCCCATGTCACCCATCCAGAACTGGTCCCCACCATCTCCTCGTAGCCATTGCTGTACATCACCCAGTGCTGGCTGTCGTTGCTGAAGCCCACGTAGAAGCTGGTGACAAAGTCATCACTGCGGGGGGACAGGGACAGGTTGGGACAGGGGTCCCCACCCTGCTTCCCCCACCCCATGTCCCTGGCTCCACCCCCGTGTCCCCATACTGGATCTGGGAGTCGCGCCCCTGGGTGATGACGCCGGTGAACATGGTGATGCGGCGGGTGTCCACCTCGAGCCAGTGTGCCCGGCTGTCATCCTCAGCACACCACGCCCCGTCAAAGAAATCGTCCTCGTTGGTGCCCGCCTGGGGAGCAGCGAGCGGGTTGTGGGTGGGGGTGTCACTGTGACCGGGGGGGGGGACACAGGGGGTGACCCTGACCTGCATGTTGAGGCGGCCACGCTGGGCACCCAGCCCATGGCGCAGCATGGAGGAGGCCAGGATCTGGTCATCCTCAATGCGGTGGGACTCCAGCCCAATTGGGGGACACCCTGGGGACAGCAGGGGGTAGGGGGTGATGGGCTTCCCCCCCCACCCAGCAGGGTGTCCCTGTCACCCCAGGAATGGGGAACACTCACTTTTCTTCTCTGCTGGAGGGGTCCATTCCTCCTCATCTGGATCCCACTTCTTTCCTCCTGGTTTTTTGGGTTTTCCTGGGAAAGGGAAAGGCTCATTTGAGGGGGGCAGGGATGGGGACAGGTGTGAGGGGACAGGGATGGGGACTGACACCCACCTTTGCGGTCCTGGCCCTTCTCCTCCACCCAGCGGTCTTCCTCCTCCTCTTCCTCTTTCTTGGGCTTCACTGTTGGCGAGGTGATACCCACCCCAGGGACGTGACACCAGTCCCATGAACATGCCATCCACCCCAAGCATGTGCCACTGATGCTGAGGGTGTGACACCCACCCTGGGAACATGCCACCTCCCCGGGGATGTGACACCCACCATGCAGTCATGTCACTCAGCCCAGGGACGTGCCATCATCCCTGAAGACACGACACCCACCCTGGTGATGTGACATCCACCCCAGGGAGGTGACACTCACCATGAAGATATGTCACCTATCCCAAGGACGTGCCACTGACCTTGGGACACATGACCCACCCTGGTGATGTGCCACTCACTGTGGGGATGGAACACCCAGCCCAGGGACATGCCACCCTCCCTGTGGCTCTGCCATCAACCCTGGGCCACACATGCCCACCATGGGCACGTCCCCCTGCCTTGAGCCCTGCCCACCCCACCCAGCCCCCTCCATCCCCTCTCACAGGGTCTGATTTTCTCCTTGTCTGTCTCCGTCCTGTCCTCTTTGTCCGGGTGTTCATGGGGCTTTGGCGGGGGAGGCAGCCCGTAGGTCCCTGGGGGGCACAGGGCGGGGCGCTAGGACAACCTTCTGGAGGTGGGAGGGGCAGGGATGATGGGGGTCCTGGGGTGCTTTGTCCCTCACATTTCATGACTCACAGTCATCGTAGTCGGGTGGCTCGAAGCCCTCGCCGTAGTCCCCTTCTGTCACTGGGCCGGGCACGGGAGGCTGTGGGAGGGGCTGGAGGGGGGGCTGCGGGTGGGGCTCCTCTGGCTCTGCTTGGAGGAGAGAGAGGAAGGGGCAGTGCTGGAGACGGGGAGGCAATGAGGGTCCCCATGTCCCAGTGAGGGTACCCTATGTCCCCTATGGGGTCAGCATGCCCCTCTGGAACCCACATTTCCCTCTGGGGCTCCCATGTACCGTGAGGTGCCCATGTCCCCCACTGGACCCCTCTATATCCCACTGGGATGCCCATGCCCCCAAGAGACATCCACACTCCTATATGGTCCCCACACCTCTAGTGTCCCCCCAAGCTCCAATGGGAACTCCACGTCCCTCGGGGGTTCTCCATGCCCCCACAGGATCCCCATGTCCTTGCAGGGTTCCCTGTGTCCCTATGGAGCCCTCATGTCCCTTTGGGGTTTCCGTGTCCCCACAGGATGCCCATGCCACCAAGAGATAACCACACCACTACAAGGTCCCCGCACCCCTTATGCCATCCTCATGCCCACCCCAGCTCCAGGCTGCCCCAAAATGCTGCTTGCCTGAGTTCCCAAGGCTGGGGGCTGTCCCCCAGCCTCACCCTGAGCAGTGCCAGCCCCCCATGTCCCCAGCCTCCCACGTACGTGTCTCCTCAGGCTGGGGCCAGACCCGCTCGGGTCTCCTCCTGCTGGGGGGCCTGGGGGGCTTCTGCTGCCGCTGGATGTACTCGACTGGGGACACAGAGGGTGGCACTGGCTTTGTGGTGAGAGGTGGGGGGGACACCCCCTCCATCCCTCCCTGCAGGTCAGGGGGCCCCGGTAGCCCCCCACCTACACCCCAGCACCGTACAGTCCTCATAGTCCTCCCGCTCCAGCTGCTCGTTGTAGTCCAGGGTTGGGGGCTCCTGCTCCTCGGGGACCTCTGCGAAGAAGGGACACAGGGAGAGTCACAGGGTGGCACTGGGGTGCAGGAAGGGGACAACAGGGAGCAGGGAGATGGCACTTGAGAATATGAGGGAGGCCCTGAGGTAAGGGTGGCAGCCCTGGGGCACACAGGAGGTGACACTTGGGAGCAGCAAGGTAGTCCAGAGTGCAGTGGGGTGCAGGGAAGTGACACCAGGGAGGAGGGAGGTGGCCCTGGCATGCAAAGTGATGGCACTGGGATGCAGGGAGATGGTCCTGGGACACAGGAAGGTGACACAGAGGTGCAGGAAGGTGGCGTTTGGGAACAAGGAGGTGGCTCATGTTGCAGGAGCATGGCCCTGGGGAACTCGGACATGGCAGTGGGGGGCAGGGAGGTGACATTCGGGGACAGGGAGGTGGTCCCAAGACACAAGGAGATAGCTCCAGGGTGCAGAGGGGTGACCCTGGCCTGCAGAGGAGTGTCCCAGCATAGGATGGGGTCCCTGGGAGCTGGGCACTCACCTGGCTGGGGCTCAGGGTTCCAGTCCTCCCGGCCCAGCTTCCAGCGCTCATTTGGCTCTTCCAGCTCTCCTGAGGACAGGGACAAAGTGAGGGGCTGGCATGGCATCCCCGGGCTCCCATCCTGGCCCTCCCTAGCCTCACAGTGGGAAGAAAACCATGCAGGAAGGAAAGCTGGGGGGACAGAGAGGGGAAACCCCAGGGCACAAAGCCCAGCCAGCTGTAGGGTGCCACCAGGGCAGCTGAGCAGGATGTGGGATGATGCTCTGCTGTGCTGAGACCTCCCACCCCAACCCCACTAGTAGCAAGATGGGTGGGTGTCCCCAAAACTCACCTCGGACACCTCCATCCTCATCCTCCTCCTCCTCCTTGTAGTGTGACGGCTCCAGGAACTCGGGTGTCTCTTCATCCTCCTTGCCCTGTGAGGGCTGCAGGGTAGTGGGGGATTCAGTGGGGGGGCTTGGTGGCACTGGTGGCTTCTTGCCAGAGGGTTTGGTGGCCTTGGGTGGCTTCTCCTTGGGCTTTTTGGAGCCTTTTGGGGATTTTTCAGAGCCTTTTGGAGGTTTCTCAGAGCCTTTTGGGGGTTTTTCAGAGCCTTTCGGTGGCTTCTCCTTGGAATTCTTGGGCCGTTTGTTCTTGCCCCGGTCCTTGTCCTTGCCCTTGTCCTTATCCTTCTTGGGGCCCCGCGGTCTCTCCTTGGGCTTCTTGGGGGGTTTTTCCTTCTTCCCCTTCCTGGGTTTCTCAGGCTCCGTCAGCGACCCTGGGGAGCCTGAGGGGACAGGAGCGGGGGGGGCCGCCACCCCGAGGCAGGGTGAATGGGGCGGGGCCGGGCTGGGGGGGTCCCCCCCGTCCCGC
>VXAC01007358.1:54687-70908 GCA_013399225.1 Rhipidura dahli
CCTGGGAGTGGTGGGTGGTCCTGGAAAAGGGGGCCCCTGTAGGATGGGGTAGGGTGTCATCAGGGTGGAGGGGTCCCATGAGGGTCCCAGTGGGATGGGGATCCCAGAGCGGGTCCAGGAGGGTGGGGAGGGGGGTCCCTATGAGTGTGGCGGTCCAGCAGCACTGGGGAGGGCTTCAGGAGCAGGGGGCTCCTCAGGAGAGTCCGCAGGATGGCGGGGGAGGGGCCCAGCAGTGTGAAGAGGGATCCCAGTGGCGGAGGGAGGGGGTGGTCCCATGAAGATATGGAGGCAGGAACGGTGTCCCATGAAGAAGGGGACCCCAGGAGGGTGGGTGTCCCAGGACTCAGTGCCCCCCACCAGTGCGAGGGGCCGCACCCGAGGCCACATTTCCCCCCCGGGGAGGTCCAGCCCTGGCGCCCCCGGCTCCCCTCCCTCACTCCCCACCCTCGTCCCACCCTTTCCTGCGCCTGAGTCATTCCCGGCGCCTTCCGGGTGTTGGGGCGTTCGTTGGTCCTGCTCGGTCGCGGCCTCGGACGGAGCCGGGCGCTGTCGGGGCATCTCTCAGGGGTCCGTCCGTCCATCGGGGTCCGTCCGTCTGTCCCTCGGCGGGGGGGCGCTGTCGGGTTGTCCGTCTGTCCGTCATGGGATATACTCCTCGCGGGTCTCTGTCTGTCCCAGGGGCATCCCACCCTCATGGGGTCTGTCTGTCCTTCCAGGTGTCTGGCTGTATGTCAGGACACCTCTGGCTGTTTGGGTCTGTTCGTTTTCCTGGGTGTCCATTTATTGGGTTGTTTGTCTGTCCACGGGAGTCTCCCCCTACCCATAGGGGCCTCCATCTGTACGTGGGGGTGTCTGTCCATCCTCTGGGTGTCTGTCTGTCCATTGGGGTGTCCCTCTGTCCTTCTGGGTATCCATCTGGGAGTCTTTTGGGGCCTCCATCTGTCCTTCCGGGTATTAATCTGTCTCTTGGGGTGTCCTTGACCTCCTTCCTGGCTCTCCATCCTTTGCAACCATCTCATGGTGTCCCCCCATCCACAGGTCCATCTGTCCACCCATCCATCTCCCCACCGCCCCAAGGCCATGTACACCGCACTCCCCAAAAGGTACTCCCTTCCCATTCTCCCCACCCCCCTGATTGCTCCCATCTGACCCTGCCCGTCACCCCACAGTGGTTCCCCTTTTGGCCCCGGTGCCACCCGCCCGGGCCTGCACGTCTGGCGGGTGGAGCAGCTGCAGCCAGTGGAGGTTCCCGAAGCTACCCTGGGCGTTTTCTTCTCGGGGGACGCGTACCTGGTGCTGCACAACGGGCCAGAGGAGCAGCCCCACCTCCACCTGTGGATGGGTGAGCGGGGCGGGATGGAGGGGTCGGGTGATGGCCCTGAGGCAGGCGGGGTCGGGTGCTCACCTGGCTCCCGCAGGCCGGGACTCCTCACAGGACGAGCGAGGCGCCTGTGCCCTCCTCTCCACCCAGCTGAGCTCGCTGCTGGATGAGCGCCCCATCACCCACCGCGAGGTGCAGGGCAGCGAGTCCGACCTCTTCATGGACTACTTCCCCCGTGGCCTCACCTACCAGGTATGAGGGTCCCCAGGGGTCCTCCCAGTACTCAGCATTCTGACCAGGCTCCCAGCACCCGGGATGGGTGCCCGGTGTCACCGCTGGGCTCTCCGCACCCTCAGCACTCTGATTCATCCTTGCTGAACTGGACCTGAGCAGGGATGCTGAGCACCCCCAGAAGGTGCTCAGCATCCCTGCTCAGGTCCAGTTCTTACCAACACCACTGGGTGCTGGGCACTGTGCTGAGTGGTCAGCACCCCTATTGGATGTTGGTCACCCCCACCAAACACTCAGCACTCCCACTGGGTGCTGGGCACCCCACCAAGGGCTCAGCACCCCGGCTGCTCAGTATCCGTGCTGGGTGGCTCTCACCCCCGTTTGGTGCTGAGCCCCTCCCCTGTGCCGCAGGAGGGTGGCGTGGCCTCGGCGTTTAAGCATGCCCACCCCGGCCCCGGCCCTGAACCCAAACTGTACCACGTGAAGGGCAAGAGGAAGATCCGGGCGAGCCAGCGGGACCCATCCTGGGCCAGCTTCAACACCGGTGACTGCTTCCTCCTCGACCTGGGACAGGTGGGCAGAGGGCACCTGTCCCCATTGTCCACGCCCTGCCCCTGCTGTTGCCATTCTTGGACCCTAGACCCTTCTCACCGGGTGTGAGGCAAAGTGCAACGTGTCCTGTGTGCTCCTCTGTCCTCTGGGGTGTCTGTCAGCTCAGCGGTTCTGTGTTGGGACATCTCTCCCTCCATAGGACAGGCTGTTTTTCCTCCTCTTGGGGTGTCTGCCTGTCCTTCCAGTGCCACTGGGGCATCTCCCTCTCCACAGGGATGCTGGATGGTTGGGGTGTCTATCCCTCTTCCCATCATGGCGTCTTCCTGGACCAGCTTCAACCCCAGTGGCTGCTCCATCCCCAGCCTGGGCGAGGTGGGTTGAGGGCCACCATGGGGCAGTTCCATCACCACTGTCCCCCTCCTTGCCCTCAGACCCTCTTCATCTGGTGTGGGGCCCAGAGCAATGTCCTGGAGCGCAGCAGGGCGCAGGAGCTGGCTGTTGCCATCCGGGACAGCCAGCGGGGGGGCAAAGCACGCCTGGAGATTGTGGCTGACGGTGAGGAGCCACCTGAGATGGTCCAGGTATGTCCCCATTGGGCAGAGAGGGGGACCTGGGTGTCCCTGGGCTGGCTCCGTGACCCCCTCCTCATCCTTCGTCAGGTGCTGGGCCCCAAGCCCCCCTTGCAGGAGGGCAGCCCTGAGGAGGACGTGGTGGCTGACCAGAGCAACACGGGGGCAGCTGTCCTCTACAAGGCAAGGACACGGAGGGACACCATGATTGCACCAGCATGCCTAAATGTCACCATGGTGGGCACAGGCATAGAGATGGTCAGGGGCCTCACAGTGATTCCAGGGTTGGCATGGCCAGGGAACAGTGCTGGGCAACATGGGGAGACACCATGGTGGCCCCAAGGAACACATGAGGTTGGACATGGCTCAGGGACACTCTGGTGACCATTAGGAAAGCCACACAGAGCTGAGCATGGGCAGGGGACACTGCAATGGCCCCAGGGGACACATTGGGCTGGGCATGGCCAGGGGACACCACGGGGGCCCTGGAGCAGGCAGGGATGGGGAATGCCAGAGTGGCTGGGTAGGAGGGAGAGCACACCGGACTGGAAAGGCCCCAGGTGACCCTGCAGTGACATCCCCTCCACGGGCAGGTGTCAGACGTGACAGGGCACATGGACCTGACCCAGGTGGCCAGCAGCAGCCCTTTCAGCCAGAGCCTGCTCTGCCCTGACGACTGCTTTGTGCTGGACAATGGTGCTGGTGGGATGGTCTTCGTCTGGAAAGGTGCCCAGGGGTGGGGACAGAGGGTGACATGGGGACATGGGACCGTCCCCAGAACGGCTCTGACATCCCCCTCTGCAGGGCGCAAGGCCAATGAACAGGAGCGCCAGGCGGCTCTCAGGGTGGCCGAGGAGGTGATTGCCCGCATGGGGCACCCGCCCCACACACAGGTGGGTGCAGGGGGTGAGGGGTGCCCAGGGGCTGGCATGGGAGGCATCACCCTGTCCCCTCCCTGTCCCTGTCCCTGTAGGTGGAAATCCTGCCTCAGGGCCGTGAGACGCCCTTCTTCAAGCAGTTCTTTGCCAGCTGGAAATGAGCAGCAGGTGCCCGTGGGGCGGTGCCTGGCCCAGGGTGTGACCAAGCTTGTGCCAGCTGTGCCAGCTCCCAGCAATGCCTGCGCTCTGCCCAGCTGTCCCTGTCACCACGCCATCCCTGCCCCTGTGCCCATCCCATCCCCACGCTGTTGGCATTCACATCCTTTTGCCTCACAGCCCTGGTATCCCCAGCATGCTATCTCTACTGCCGTGATATCCCTGTGCCTCTGCCCACACTGTGCCCATGGCAGGCCTATCTCCGTGCCCTCCCCAAGTCCACATCATCCCTATCCCTGTACCATTCCCATATCCACACCATCCCCAAGCCCCTGCCATCTCCATCTCCATGCCAGTCATTCACATCCCTGCACTGTGCCCATGTCTACCCCATCCTCAAGCCAGTGTCCCTAGCCGTGCCTGCCCTGTGCATGACAATGCCCTGTCATCCCCCCCATGCCTTTGTCCACCCCATGCCCACATCATCCCCGTCTGTCCCTTTGCCCTTCTCATGCCCATGGCACTTCCTTCCCCATTCCCATGCCCGCCCTGTGCCATGCCCATGCCATGTCCTTTTTGTGAGAAGCCCATCCTCATGCCATCCTAGTCTCCTCACCACACCCAAACCCACATCATCCCTGCCATCCTATCATCCCAGTTCCTTTGCCCACCCCATGCTTATCTCCATCCCTATCCCTACACCACCCAAGCCCATGCCATGCCCACAAGACACCTCCCCTCCATGCTGCAGCCACAGTTCTGCCACCTGCATGCCCTTGCTGCCTTCTTGCTGTGCCTGTGCCACGCTGTGCCCACCCCGTGCCCACACTGTCTGTGCCCACACGTCTGCCGCTGCACCCAGGTCCTGGTGAATAAAGGGACAGTACCATGTCCTGATGGGTGTGGTGCCAACCCTGGGGATGGCGAGGCATGGGGGGACTCAGACAGGACAGGGCAATGGCAGTACAGAGGATGAAGTGTCTCCAGCATCCAGGTGTGATGCCACCCCACGTGGCACGCTGCAGGGCCACCTCTGTCACCAGGGCACCAGTTCTCTGCCCCACGGGGGATGCCCATGGCCACAGGTCCTTGTGTGAGCACCTGACCCTGTGTGTTTGGGAAGGGTGGGACATGGCCCATGGCACCCATCTGGCTGCCACCGTGGGTCCTCCATGTCCCCAAATCCCTCGTGTCTCCAAATCTCCACTGTACCTCCATGTCCACACCCTCGCTGTCCCTGCACCCCCAATATCCCCAGCGTTCTCCAACCACCAGTGCCACCAACCACATCCCCAAAGCCCCTCTCCACCCTGGGGCCACCCAGACGCCAGGACCCCAACCACTGCAGGCTGTTTCCTCCCTCATTAGACCCAGATAATTAGTGTTGAGACTAATTATGTGCCCAGTTACCCCTCCCTTGGCCCCCCTGCTCACGACAGCCTGCTGTGATAATGTCTGGCATTAAGGACACCAAACCCCTGGCATTCCTCTCCCATTCCCACCCGGATCCTGCCACATCATCACCCAAGAAAAGCCCTTTTATTGTAGCTGGGGAGGGCCTGGGTGGGGAGCAAGGAGAAAAAGGAGCTCATGGGAGGGACTCAGAGAGGACACCATGTCCCCCACACCCACAGGAGGGGTGGGCGAGCTGGGACCCCCCAACCCTGTTCTCTCCTTCTATTCCTAAAGGGACACCAAGGCGGGAAACTCCGTGTGGGGGAGGGGCTGGGCTGGGCTTTTCCTTGTTCACAGTGAGTTTGGGGGGTGGGGAGAGGGGTCCCACGCGCTTGGCTGGGCTGGATCTGCACTGCAGGGGAGGTTATTCACTCCCAATTTAAATCCCCGGAGCCCATTTGGGGCGAGGGAAGGGAACAGTGGGGAGAGCAAGGAGGAAAACACAAGATCACGTGTGGTGAGCTCAGTGTGCTCGGGGTGGTGGGGGACAGAGCCAGGATTCACCTCTCCTGGTCATGTCAGACCCTGTAGGATTCCAAAACTATTCTGATGAGCTTTTCCAATGAAATAAAATTGGGAAAGTGGCTTCTCCAGTGTGGCTGCAGCAGGTCCAAGGTCACAGGGTGGGAGGGAGCACAGGGGGGAGGTAATTTGTTCCCTGAAAATTCCTCTGAGGGATTTGTCACGCCCTCCTTCCCACTACAAAGCCGAGGGAGGAGGGGGAGACCAGCACTGTGGGCTCAGGGTGGGATAGGACCCTTCCTCCACCCACCCAGGGGCAGCTATGGGGGATGGGGGGCAGCGCTTGGGGGGGCCCCACCGCTGAGGGACTGGGGAATGGCACTTCACTGAGAGAGAGAAAGAAATAGAGAAGAAGAAAAAGCCAAGTGTCATATGGAAGAATCAGGCAGGAGCTGAGTGAGTGGTCTTGGGGGTCTGGAGCAGTCCCAGGGGTCTGGAGCCCCGCATCAGCCCCCCCACCAGTCCCCCTACTCTATCAGTTCCACGTAGTTGGCAGGGAACATGCCAAAGTGGCCGTCGGGGCCATAGCCACGCCACCAGCCCTCATCGATCATCTCGATATTGGTGATGATGTTCTCAGGATCAAAGGAGATCTCGGTGTCATCAGCTGCAATGGAACAGAGAGAGGGGAGAGGGGTCAGACCAGCTGAACTACTCCAGCTCTGGTGTTCCCAAGGCAAGAGGGATGTGGAGCTGCTGGAATGAGTCCAGAGAAGGCCATGGAGGTGCTCGAAGGGCTGGAGCCCCTCTGCTCTGGAGCCAGGCTGGGAGAGCTGGGAATGTCCAGCCTGGAGAAGAGAAGCTCCAGGGAGACCTCAGAGCCCCTTCCAGTGCCTGAAGGGGCTCCAAGAGAGCTGAAGAGGGACTTGGGAGGGACAAGGGGAATGGCTCTGTGGGTCTCACCAGCCTGGTAGTCATAGAGTGCCCGGGCACAGAGCCCCTTCCCTGCCAGGTCCGGGGGCTCCTGGTACTCCACCCTGTACTCATATTTGGCATTGTCCACTTGTTCCTTCAGGAAAGAGAGGAGAGCAGCAATTACCAGAACAGTGGGAGGGAAAACAACAATGTCCAACACCCAGAAATGTCCATCAGCCCCCTGAGGCTGCGTGCTGGAGGTCCCGGGTGCCCTCTGGAGTAAAACGTGGGCTCCAGAGAAGTTGTGCTGTGGGTCTGCCACAGCATCCAGGAGACACAGGAGCAAACCAGCTCTTAGCCAAAGAGCCAAGGTGCCCACATTTCTACCTGGCTTAACACCCATCCCTGTCCCTTGGAATCTCATCCCAATGGAAACACCAGAGACCAGGAGCAGACAACCCCTCTGATCCCTTGGGATCCCTGCTGCAGACAGAGCTCATCCCCCAACAGGTAAGCTCTAGCTTCTGAAACATTTCTGCCAGAACCTGAGCTGGCTGTGGTTTGCTTTCCTCAGGAAAGGCTGAGGGATCACTGAGCCCATCTCCCCTGGAATCCTTTGGAACCTGCTGGACACTTCCAGACAAATTCCAGAATGAGAAATGTTTGGAATGTTGATGGTTTGGTGAGCAGAGAAGAAACCAAAGGGGCCCCACATCTCTGAGGGCAACACAGCAGCACAGCACAATCCCATGATTAGCTACTGGAGAATCCTGGAGTGCACCAGGAATAGCTGGGATTGCCAACTCCACTGGGTTCAGATTGGCAGAGAAGCAGGAGAAGGAGGAGAAGGGGCTTTGGAAGAGGCTGGAGGATCCCCTCCCCTCGCTGGTTCTGGGATGTGGCACTGACAACAGCCAGAGTGGCCCTGGGATGCAGCATGGGTGCCAGAGACTCAGTACCAGGGTCTCCCACTGGGAGCACTGGGAAGCGACACAGCAGCACCCCTTTGCCACATGGGTGCATCCTGAGTACACCTGAGCTCTGGAGTTTCTCTGTTTCCTACAATTTTAGCCCAGAAAAGTGTTCCAGGCTCATCCTAAGGATGGGACAAGCCACTGTCTCCCACACAAAGCTAGCCCCAGCAGGGTCCCCTCCCCCCAGACTCACCTGGGGCAGCTCCTCATAGATGGCCGAGGGCTCTGGAGGCTCCTCATACAGATTCTCTTCCATGTGGGACCCTGGGACGCCAGAATTGTATCCAGAGTCTGGTCCTGAGGAGAAACAAGGGATCTGTCACCAAAACCATGCCCTATCTCCTCGTGGGCTCCTGCCCAGGCTGGAGTGACACCACATTTCTGTGATGAGCTGTGTGTCCCCCGGGTCTCCTGTCCAGCTGGGGGATGGAGCACACACAGACCATGGGATGGAGCAGGCAGGGGTTTAGGGAGCAACGAAAAGGACAAAGAAGAGACCTATTTCTGATAGGGAAGGGATAAACTCGCTCAAGATGAAAAAATTCCCGCAGCAGGAAAGGGCTGGAGCAGAGGTCCTGACCAAGAGCAGCATCTAGTGGTGACAGCAGCCTGGAGTCATCAGAGCTGGACCCCAGACCCAGTACACCCCTGGTCCACAGTTTGTCCCTGGTCTCCACCTTGTCCCTGGCCCCTTCCTTGTCTCTGGCCCTCAGCCTGTCCCTGGCCCTCATCCCTGGCCCCCAGTGCAGCCCTGGTCCCTACTTTGTTGTCCCTAAACCTCACCTCACCCCTGGCTCCCACTGTGTCCCTGCCCATGGGAAGGTAGAACTAGATGGTCTCTCAGATCCCTTCCAAGCCAAACCAATCTGTGATTCCATAATTCAGGGACAAGGCCAGCCCTTGGTGCCACCTACAGCACACGGGGAGACCTCTGGGCACAGCCAGCCCTTCTCTGGAATCGCTTCCTCCCCCAAGCCCCTGGGAAGTAGTTGGGCAGAGACATCTTCCACTGTCCCAAGGGGCTGGAAGCCCCAATGTCCAGCCTGGGCTTGGGCACTGCCAGGGATCCAGGGGCAGCCACAACTGCTCTGGGCACCCTGTGCCAGGGCCTCACCACACTCACAGGGAAGAATTCCTTCCCAATATCCCATCTATCCCTGCCCTCTGGCAGTGGGAAGCCACTCCCTGTGTCCTGTCACTCTGTGCCCGTGTACTTTACTGTGACAAGGAAACAGCCCAGTCTAACTCTGGAGCAGGTAAACCCCTGCAGAGGGGTGGAGCCACCTCAGCTGGGTCTTGGGGTATTTTGGAAATGATGGAAAAGTCCAAGCGTGCCTATCAAAGCCCCTGTGGCAGGTCTGGAGGAAGGCTGGGGGTGCATGGAGCCGAATTCCAGCCTGAATTCCAGCAGGAGATATCCTCATCCCCCAGGCACTGAGCCTTCAGGTGAAGACAAGCAGGAACCATCCTCATCCTCAGCATCACACTCAGCCCTGTCTGGAGACAAAGCCCAGTGTTCCTAGCCCAGGGAATGGGAAAACCAAATGGAATCTCCAAGCCCAGCCTCAAAATGCCCAATTTTGTGAGATCTAGTTGGAAAGATGAGGAGAAAGCTTTGGGGAGTGAAGGGAGCCAAGCACGTACCTGCTGCAGGTACCGGGGAGGCCGGCGGGGACCCCCAGACATCCCGGCTGGGGGAGGCAGGGCTGGGCACTGAGTTCACCTCCTTCTGCAGGAATGGGCTGCGGAGCTTACCTGCAAAAGGAGTTCAAGGGGCTGCAGGAGCCAGTCAGGCAGGGAGGGCTCCCAGCCTGATGTGCACACACAGGTACTGCTGGGCCACCCTCCTGAGCAGGATTTTCCAGCTCTAATCCTGGTTGTGGAAAACAAGTTTGGCAACTGGTTACAGCAGCAGCTAAGGGAAAACTAAAAAAAAAAAAAAAAAAAAAAGGATTTTTGCAAAGGAGGAAGAGCTGGAGGACCCTGCCTCCAGCTCTCCACGGTGACTTTGGAGCACCCTGAACTCAGACAGAGTCCACAGACATTAGACTGGAAGGGGATGATGCAAACTGGTTTCTGCCAGTCCACTTCCTGTGGCAGGAGGTAACTGCGCTGGTATCTCCTCAACTCCACCTCCAAACCAAACAAAAGCTGAAGAGAATTCCAAGACAAGCACCAAGACTCCTGCCTACCTCTAGGTCTTATCAATCCAGGGCATTTATCTCCCTTTCCTCCATGAAAACTATGAAATCCTAATGAAATACCTCAAAGTCACTCTCTCCCCATGATGTCTACCCATTAAAAAAGACATTTTCCACCACGTGAAAGTGATTATTTTGAATCAATTTCAGGTGCTTTGGAGGGGGTGGGCTGAGGAGGACGAGGAGGAGGAGGAGGAAGAGGAGTGGTGGCGGTGGTGGCGGTGGTGGCAGAGGCAGTCACCCAGGGGTGTCACACGCTTGTCACGGCTATTTCCTCAGCTACTCTCAGCTCTGGTTTGCAAACTTCCTGATTTCTATCTGAGAGATCGGATCAGGTTCTTCTAACAGCACAAGATTCTGCTTGGCTGGTGCAGTGCAAAAATTTGAGTGAAATTTAATGCAGTCAGGATAGATTGTGATAGTGGTGTTTTCCTTGGGTTAATCTTTAATTACAAAAAAAAAAAAGAACTTCAAGGCTCAGAAGGGGAATCGGAGTATGGAAATCTTACGTTTTTGTGTTTAAAACGCACCCTGGAAAATGGCAGGAGCCAGGTGTGGGACATAGCACAGCAGAGAACATCAGTGTGATGAGAGCTGCCTGCTGTTAGCTCAAACCATGGCCTCACAATATCACTGCCCCACTGGGACCCCTCCATGTGCAGAGAGACCAGGGGGGGACTGGGACCAGCCCCAGGCCCCCTCCCCATGTCCCCAGGCCGTACCTGGCTGTGCTGGCATCCCCGTATCCCCTGGCCCCGCTTTCTCCCTTTGCTTGAAGATGTCGCGGGGGTTGACGGCTCTCTGCGCGATCAGCGTGGCGGCCTCCTGGGAGGGCACACAGCCCGGTCAGGCCCTGAGCAGCACAGCAGGGGCAGAGCACCCTCTCCCCAGGGACTCGGGGTCCCAGTTCCCCACCTGGGCTTTCTCCACCGACTCGCTTCTCTTGAAGCCCGTCCGCTGCCGCGCCTCAAACTCCTCGGCCTGCTCCTTCTGCGGCACAGAGAGCGCCGGGTGCCGAGCCAGCCCTGCCAGCCCTCCTGCCCCCTCCAGCCCCCTACTGCCCCATCCAATTCCTTCCAGAACATCCTGCCCCCTCAGGTCCCTTCTGCCCCCTTTAGTCCCCTCCAGACCCAAGGAACAGCGACAGAGGGTGAATGAGGAAGAAACCCTGGATCTGGGAGGGACACGCAGGAATTCTGGGCTGAGGATAGGGACTTGGTGTCATGGAATCCTGGAATGACTCAGGTTGGAAAAACGATCTGAGTGCATCCAGTCCAACTGTTCCCCAGCACAGCCAAGACCACCACTGACCCATGTCCCCATGTGCCACATCCTGTTAAATCCTCACAGGAATGGGGACTCCAGCATTGCACTGGGCATCTGTGCCAGAGCTGGACAACCCCTTCCATGAAGGAATTTTCCCAATATCCAACTTAAACCTCCCCTGTGCAGCCTGGGGCCATTTCCACTTGCCCTGCCCCAGGTCCATGTCCCCTCCACCATGGATAAACCTTGCCTGGGGCCAACACCAGAGCTCACCCATTGCTGCTGCTCCCTGTCCCTGTTCTCCGCCTCCTGTTGCTGCTGGAGTCTCCTGTGGGGACAAACTGGGGTTAAAACCGAGGATCTGACACCTCACCCCACTGCAGGTCCCTGGGAATAGCACATGAAGGCCATCCCTCACTTTGGTAGTGCTCCTTCTCAATTCAGGGCCAGACAAGGTGCTACAGGTCACCCTTGAAGAGAGGAGCACGGGGCAGGAGCTGCTCCAAATAGTGGGATCATTTCAGGGAAATCTCTTCCTTGGGGATACAGACATGAGCATCTTGATACAGGAGTTGGTCTGATTTCCCTGGAGTCCCTGGGGCTTGGAGCTCCCTGGACCTCTGACACCCCAAAAATAGGAGCTATGGGTGCCAGGCAAGAGTTTGGGCAAAAGGGGAGTAGTCCTGGAGCAGGATGCATGGGCAGGGAAACTCAGGGATGATGCTGAACAAGCAGCCAAGCTCCTTGGGGGTTAGCCAGGGAGATGTTCCCTCCACACCTGGAATGAGATCCCCTCATATCTGTTCTCTTACAGATTTCCTGGGACTGCAGGAATTCCAGCAGTGGGGAATACACGGACATGATCCACCATTTCCTAAGGAATAAACTTTGCTGGAGTGGTAGTGAGGTAGTGACAGGGACACCTGGCACCACAGAGATCCCAGAGAGCAGGACGGGCTCTGGGAATCATTCCCAAAACCCCACTCACTTCTGGGCTTCAATTTCACTGGATCTGGCTTTAAACATCTGCTCCCGCCCCGCTGCCTCCTGCAGCTCCCGCTCCCGCCGCTCCTGCTCCAGCCGCTGCCGCTCTTCCTCCGCCCTCCTCTTCTCCTCCAGCCGACGGTTCTCCTCATCCTTCTGAGGGGAGACAGGCACAGAGCCTTGGCTTCCTGGGCTCAGGGGTGTGGGGTCACGCTGACAGTGCTGGGATCCGCCTGGCCCTCTGCATCCCGGAGCACACAGCAGGTCCCAGGGGACATGGCACATCCCAGGGCACACAATGGATCCTGGGGCCCATGGTGGATCCCAGGGCACTTAGCCAGGCAGGTCATTGTTTAACCCCATAAAACCCAATGCGAAGGAGAAGGAAACAGGGAGCAGCCCTCGGAGAGGTCAAGAACCAGTTTCCTCACCCAAATGGGGTTTGTTGGGAGCTGGGATGCACCCAGCTGTCTGCCAGGAGAGCCAGGGTGCATCCCAGCCCTCTCTCCCTGAGCCAAATTCAGATGAGATGAAGGAACACCTTCCCCTTCAAGACTCAACCCCTCCTCTCTGAGCACCCCAAGGTAGCAGCTCTGCGCTTCCCTGAGCTCTGGGTCCCCAGTTCCAGGCAGGATTCCCCAATTCCCAGACAGGGAATAAGCATATGGAGAATAATCTCCAGCTAAATCCAAACACTTTGTGCTCCGAGGCACGAGTTCACTCACCTCTGCTTTGGCCCAGAAATTATCCTTATTGACCCGCTTGATTTCAGACATCGCGTTCGTCTTCTGGTACACAGAGCCCTGAGGAAGACATAGAGAAATCACCTTTCTCGCATTTTCTGTCAAAAATCAGACCAAATCAGCACAGTCTGGGACTTCTCTTAGAAGTTCCTATAACCTGATGCTTTGTCCCAAAATGTAAAGAAGAGCTGGGTGAGGCCATTGATGTACATGTTGCCAAAAATGGGGAATTGCTGGCCCTGGCACAGGTTGCTGCCCCATCCCTGCAAGTGTCCAAGGCCAGGTTGGACGGGGCTTGGAGCACCCTGGGACAGTGGGAGGTGTCCCTGCCCGTGGCAGGGGTGGGACTTGATGGGCTTTAAGGTCCCTCCAACCCAAACCACGATTCCATGCTTCAAACCTGCCCTCTGGCAGTGGGAAGCCATTCCCCCTTGTCCTGTCACTCCGTGCCCTGGTCCAAAGTCCCTCTACAACTCTCTTGGAGTCCTTTTAGGCACTGGAAGGGGCTCTAAGTTCTCCCTGGAGCCTTCCCTTCTCCAGGCTGCACATTCCACAGACATATCAATGGCCAGGGATGACAGTGGTCCCAGAGCCTCCCCCCACCCAGAGGGACCCAAAAGCCCTTACTGACTCAACTCACCACGGGAGCCTGGGGCCCTGAGTCCTGGAACTTGCTGCTCTCCTTGTGGAAGCTGTAGTTGGCCCCAGAGGCCTTGGCCACTTTCTCCATGATGAGTTCAGGCTCCACGTCCTCCTCTGCCCGGGCATTGATGGTGACGTGAGCACCCTGAGCAGGAGGAACCAAGATAGGGGTGAGGGGGTCACTCTGGGAGCCCCCAAATCCACCACTCTGCCCTGGTGGGTCCTGTCTGTGCTCCCAGAGCTCCCAAGGGAAGGAAAAGGGTTCTGGTGAGAAGGAGAAAATATCCAGAGGGACATTTTGGGCAAGCTGGTCTACTGGAAGTTGTCCCTGACCATGGCAAGGGGGGTAGAACTGGGTGATCTGTAAGTCCTCCAACCCAAAAGGAGGACAGGAGGAGGATCAGACCTTCAGGAAGTTGGCCACGGTGCTGACGTGGTTGGCGCAGGCTCCTTTCCGCACATCATTGACCCCTTCACCCGTCTGCAACGAGACACCACCGGCACCATCTCACCCGAGCTCATCCGGGGGCATCCACAGCAGCAGCACCTGGATCTGAGCCCGAGTCCCTCTCCAGCCCTCCTGGAACCCCTAAAGGCCCTGCAAGGGGCTCTGAGTTCTCCCCAGAGCCCTCTCTTCTCCAGGCTGGACACCCCAGCTGCCCCAGCCTGGCTCCATGGCAGAGTTATGCCGAGGCCTGTCCCCACTCACCCAGTTGACGAGGACATATTTGGGCAGCCCAGAGTTGGGATCCTTCACGCGGCAGAAGCCATACATCACCTTCCCACTGTTGAGCTCCTCCACCATCTCCTCCAGGCCCCCATCTGTCCCGGGAGAAAGGAGAGGGGGTGAGTCCAGCCCATTCCATGCATGTGCTGGGAACAGCCAAACCCGTGGAGCCTCTCAGCTCTGTATTCCCTGAAGATTATCCCCGTTAGATTTGGGCTTGTCGTACCTCACGAGTGTCTCAGACCCCTGTGTTTATTTTGTAAACACAAAATCTGATCATTTATCATCCACATAATAATTTGGGAGCCGAGCCCCAGCCTTTTCTCACCCCAGCAGCCTTCACCACCCAGTTCCTCTTCCTCAGACCCTCACAAACCCCTGGAAAGATCCTGGATCTGCAACCAAGTACAGGCATGACACAGAAGGGGAAGGAGCTGCTCACACTCTCTAATCATTTAGAAGCTTTAATGAGAGCAGGCAGCTGTCAGTTTTGCCCACAGGTTTCTGTACAAAACACCTCAGTGGGGGTGGGAATGGTGCTGAGAAGTGGAGGGAACTGGCTGAGCCTTGCTCCTGCTTTGTCAGATGGGAAGTAGAGAAGGAACCAAAAGGGTAACATGAAGTAAGGTCCTGCTTGTCCACCGTGAGGAAACTCCTGCCTCAACACCTCCCTCCCTGTTACACCCACCTAGAGTGGTCTCAGTGCTGATTTGAGGACTTGGGAGTGAATCCCAGAGGGAAAATCCCACACAGGGCTCAGGCAGGGGCAGTGAAAAGGGAACAGCATCGCTCCCACTATACCAATAAAGGAAAAGGACAAAAAACACCAAAAATGCACACTCTCATCTCAAAAATATTCCCCCAGACCACAATTCCTCCTGTGCTGGATTGTCTGAGCCCTGAAAAGTGGGAAAACTGCCCCTGGTCCTTATCACCCCTGGCAGGAGTAATCTAGCCCAACACAGCTCACTCTGCTCTGCAGCATCACCCGGATCATTTCCTTCTCCCTATTAAATATTTATGATTTGGCTCTAAATTTGGCTCTGAACCCGGCAGGGAAGTTGAAGGTTGGAAGTCTAAAGCTGGTTGGTAAGGGCTGGCATGCAAGGACATGAGGGGAATTCTGAGGGGAGCAGGGATCTGCGGGGAGCTCAGGGCACACCCTCTGCAGCTCCCCAAAACTCTCATTTGTGGCTCAACAAGAGTTTTCCTGAAAAAAATTCCCCAGCACCAAACCCCTGGCTCCACGGGCTCCATCAGACCCTGTAGGGGATCCCAGAAACTTCCACAGAGCTCCACAGGCTGGAGTTAACTCCACTTGGAAGTCAAGGAAGAAGCTGGGCAGGGATGAGAGGATGCAAATTCCAAGCACAGGGAAACCCGCCTGGATGTGCTGCTTCCCGAAGGCTTCCACTTCCCAGCCAGTAGTGTTTGGGTGGGAATCAATAGGCAAATAAAAAATAAATGAAAAAGAATTGCAGGAAGAAGGGAATTTGACATGAGGGGCTTTAGAAGCATTGAGTAGGGAGCCCTGGCTTAGCGAGTGGCTTTGGAGTACCAGGTGGCCCTGCCTGAATCTGGGATCTAAAATACTTCAGGGATGCAAAGAGCAGCCAGAATCCAAACTCCAGATCCTTTGGAAAGAAGGAAAATAAAAGGAAGGGAGAAGCAGAGCTGCCAGTGAGGCTCTGGTCCATATTCCTCACACCAGACACCCCAACACAGCTCCCACCCTTCTCCCACCACCAAGGGCACCTCCCAAAACACCCTCAGGGGTTAACCCCCCCCTGCCCCCATCACAGGCAGGTACAGTGAGATAGACCCTGGAAGCCCCCTAGACGCCTGGAAGGCCCTAGAGCTGTGGAAAGAGGGGAACGGTCTCCAACATGCTCACCTCCGGAGCCAGCCACTCGCAGGTCATTGCTGTTGCCTTCATAAGTGAACAGAGCCCTAAAATCAAGGCAGAAATGGGATTTTTAGCCAGCACAGTGCTCATCTGGGGTGTTCACACACCCCTGATACCTTCTGAAGTGCAGAGCCCCACAGGGACCTCCAGCCCACACACTGCCCACCCCACAGCCCAGGGATTTACTGATCCCCCCCAGACACCCCCACAGCGCCCTGATCCCTTCATACCCCCACCCC
>VXAC01007358.1:75594-88472 GCA_013399225.1 Rhipidura dahli
CGGAGCCCGCACCGTAAGTGCCCCCCGGACCCTCCCGAACCCCCCAGTCTCTCCCCACCTTTTGCGGGTGCTCAGACCCCTCTAACGGCCACAGCCCGTCCTGTAGGAAAGCGACCACCTGAAGAAAACCCCCAAGAAATTTGGTTTATTTCCTTTATTTTTGGTTCGCTATGCCCCTTTGGGGGGGGTTGGGGGGGGGGCCTCACTCCGGGGGACCCGCCCCGAAACCTGACCCTGAGCTGCCGCTTTTCTCATTTAAAAGGGTTTTAAAGCCGTTAATGGGCCAACATTGGCCGCGGGGGGAGAAGTGATTAAGCAAATTGAGCGAGAACTGGGGGGGCGGCGAGAGAGGGGGAGCGACCCCCTCTCCTCAGCAGAGCCCCTCGACCCCCAAACCATCCCACTCAACTTCTTGGGCAACATCCTAAAGCAATTTTAGGGATATAAAGCTATTTTAGGGAATATAAGGTGTTCCCTACGCGGCCCCACAGTGCCATCCTGGGAGGAGGAATTCTCAGCTCCCCAAGGGAATTCTCAGCCCTCTGGGGGGTCCTCAGCCGTCGGGAAGGGATTCGGAGCCGCGCTCTGGTACCCACCGAATCCCGGGCTGGAGCATCGCGCCTCACTCCTGGCTGTCCAGGTGTATTTCTGCTCCAGCGATGCTGTATCACATCTTGTTTCTCCGGATCCATAGGAAGCTGCGTTCCCATATGGAACATATATGGAATAACAATAGTTGTGGCATTTATAATGGTTTGAAATCCCGGAATCCGGCTGGTTCGCGTGGAGAGTTTTCCATATTTTCAGGGTTTTCCTACTTTTGCTTTCCTGGAAGCAACTGGTTGGAGTGGCCGTGGAGCAAAAATCCCGGGATGGGGAGGGCAGATAAGCTAATTATCCCGGTGTTTTGCCGGTGGCTGGATGAAGGTTGTATTTCCAATTTGTCACTTTTGGGATTATGAGGTTTTGGGGATGAAGCGCAACTGACGGTGATGCCCAACACTGGCAAGGAATCCGGGATAATGAGAAAGGATTGGGCTTGGGATCCGTCACAAGCGGCCACTAATGACGATTTAATGAATCCCAGAAAGGGGATTAATTAACAGGGGCTGGAGCGAGTGTCGCCTCCCGGATGTTTTAGAGAGATGACTCGGGTTGGGAAAGCATGGATTGGGGCTGAATTCCAACGGACTGGGGCCCCTGCATGGAGCCAAGTTAGTGAGGGGGGTGTGGGGGGGAGCTGGGGATGCTGGGGGTGGGGGGGGTGAATTTGGTGATGGTGCTGGGTGAGGCCCCGCTGGATCCCAGGGCCACTCACGCATGGAGAGCAGCCAAGCTCTGTGCCCATCACCAACCCCCTTCCATAAGCTCCCACCAGAGTGGCAGCACCAGGATCCCCCAGATCCCCCAGGACATCATCATGCCTGGTGCAGCTGGACAGGCACAGTGTCCCCGATCCCACATTAGATCCATCTGGGCACAGCATCCCTGGTCCTGCACCAGATCCGGCCAGACTCGGCATCTTCAATCCCAGAACAGAAAACAGCAGGACAGAGCAGCCTTGATCCTTGTCTGGATCCAGCTGGGCACAGCATCTTTGATCCTGAACTGGATCCATTTGGGTGCAGCATCCTCAGTCCCAAACCAGATCCTGCTGGGCACATCATCCTTGATCTTGTACTGGATCCGGCCAGGCTCAGCATCACTGATTCCATCCCTGATCCACCCAGGCACAGCATCCCTGATCCTGTATCTAATCCATCTGGGCACAGCATCCTGGATCTGATACTGCATCCATCCAGGCCCAGCCTCTTCAATCCTGTACGTCAGTCCTTGATCCTGTACCAGACCGATGTGGACACAGCATCTGTGATCCTGTACCAGACACATCCAGGCACAGCCTTCCCAATCCTCTGCTGGAAGCAGCCTCCCCAATCCTGACCCCTTCTGGATCCAGCCGGGTGCAGCATTGCCTGAGGGCACCGAGCTCCACCAAACCCACTTCCCACCCTCATCCCGAGGCTCTGGATGAGCCTGGACACGCAGAACACCGGGGTGGTGGGAAGCACAGGCTGCCTTGGGAACCGTCTTTTTCTTGTTTCCTTCTTCTTTTGCCCCAGCGTTGTAGGGAACGAGCTGCTCTGCAGGATCCAGCCATGGCCATGGCATCCATCCTCGTATTTCACAGCTGGGTGCTGTGGATCGAACTGCTTGGAAAAGAAGGATTTTGGGAGAAAAACCCAAATCCCAAATAATCTACATGGCCGGGAGATGCTCCGAGGAGGTGGCCAGGAAGGTGGTGGACCCTGGGGATGGATGAGTCTGTGGATGCCAGGACTGATCTGATGGCTAAACTGGAGGACTTTTTTTGGAATACCGGGTAGGAAAGCAGTACTTCTGCATTTCTCCACTCCAAAATCTTTAGAAATCTGGAAAATCTATGGAAATCTGGGAAATATTTAGGAATCTGGTTACACAGTGCCTTCCCACACTCCAAACCAGGAGAAGCCCCATCCCAGTGCCAACCCACCAAGCACCAATGGATGGATGGATGCTCCTGCCCTTCAGTCTGTGTGAATTCACGTTGCTCCTGGGTTATTTCCAAATGGGATCCTGCAATCTGGGAAGTGTCCGTGGTCCCCAGTATCACCTTCCAGGCAGTTTTCTGTCCAGGGAGTGTCTGGGGCTGTGCTCCGATGGTGAAGGAATTTGTTGGAACCTAACGATGGCATTGCTGTTTGAAGCAGCGCTTTAGCCCGGTTTTCTTCATGGGGAATCAGGAACTGGGGACCCGTGAGGGTATGTTTGACTCCTTGGGATCATTCCCAACAACACAAAGGTCTCCAAGGTGGGATGGGAAGGAAGGACTCTGGACATGGACGAGCCGGATGGATGCAAATCCCTATTGCCACAATGCTGGATCTATCCCATCAAGATCGTGTGGAGTTGGTGGAGTTTATCCCAAACCCAGAATGAGATGGATCCATACTGGGGTAAAATCTCATCCCAGCATCCTTATCCTGCTTGGGAAGTGGATGGGAACCAGACTCAGCACTGCCGGAGCAGCGAAGCCAAGACCATGCACAGGATTGGCATTATTCCCAAAAAAACCAGTTTAACCCCAGGAATTCGAGTCTGGAGGCGAGGATTTAAATAAATCCAAACCTTCCTCAGGCATAGAATTCCATCCAAACAGCTCTCCCGACGCCATGCCGGTGTAATTAATGCACCTCAGTGTAACTAATGCGCCTCGGCAGGCTGCGATCCCAAAATAAATGAGGGAAAAATCCATAACCTGGGCTGATTCCGGCTTTTTTTGCGCCACTCCTGTGATGAATTCCCGAGGATACAGAGCTGTATCTGTCTCCTAAAGAAAATAGATCCTTAACTGCGCTGCTGCCAAGGAAAATGATTAAAATACGGATTTTTGGCAGGAAAAAGGGTTGCTCCAAAAACCGGGCGGGTCTTGCTGGCGGTTCTGGCAGAGCGTGGAGGGTTTTGGCATTGGGATGCTGATAGAGGTGTTGGAATGGGGGGATTTTTCCGGCGTGGGGGCTCACTCAGTGCTCAGCATCCTCGGACCACGGCAGTTCCTCCTTCCTCCTGCACTAATTTGGGATTTTCTGGTTTATTTGGGATTTGCCCCCCATCAGTGCCGCCTTCCTTCCCCACCTGGAAAATATTAAGGAAAAACCCGATTTTTTCACGCTTTTTGGCTCGTCCGTGTTGCTCTGTGCAGCTGTTGGGTTGATCCAGTCCTTCCCCGCTCTGAGCCCTCCCCGTGCCTCAGTTTCCCTACTCCCAGACTCTCCCGCCTTCGCTGCAGAGCTGCCGCACACAATGGCCCCTTTATCCCGCTCCTTAATTATGCTCTTCGGCTAATTACCCTGCGGGCGGAGTNCCCAAATTAAAGCGATGAAGTAAGTGCTCGGGGCGCCTCTGCTCAGCCCTGGGATTGTTCCGGGACTGAGGCGCATTCATCATCCTTCTGGAATTCCCAGCAGCTGCTTTTCATTAGTTTTCCTTCCTTGAAGTCGCTGGCGGGAGCTTGGGAGGGAAGAGGAACCCAGGGGGAAGTGCCCGGTGCATCCTGGATGGAGGAAGAGGAGGGATAAGGGAAGAAGGGGTCGGGACCGTGATCGGGTTGTGTTGTGTTCCGTCTCTCTCCTGCTCGTGTCGGAGCTCGGGGAGAAAGGGGATGGAGTGTGGGAGGGTCCGAGGGGGAGGGGAAGGGGTGATGTGCCCCTTCCCGGTTTGCCTCTTTTTCCGGCGTTTTTTGGCAACGATATCACCCTGTGTGTTCACCCTGGGGATTCTTGAGGGATCCCGGAGCCCTGGGGATGCTGCTCAGAGCTCTGGCAGAGGGCAGGGGACGTCGGCAGGATGGGAGCGGGGTGTGCTGCTGTCCTGTGGGTCAGCCCGGACACCGGGGATGCCCGGGGAGGCTCCGGGGCAGTGGGATTGCCGGTGCCGGGGAGGCTGAGCCCGTTACTCCCGCTGGGATCCCCCCGTGCAGATGCAGGGAGATGAATGGATCCATTGAGGCTGGGGCCGGGAGCTGCAGACAAAAGCCTCGGGGCAGCAGCAGGATTCAGGATTCAGGGCCGCTGGGTTTGGGCACAGGGAGGAGGGGCAGGGAGTGGGGGCCCGGTGGGCGCTGAGCCTGTCCTGCCCCGGGGCCAGTGTGTTCGAGGGGTGCTGGGGGCACCCGTGGGTGGGGAAAGCTTGGAGTTTCCATGGGATATGCCTCTCCTCCATGGGGGGAGAGCCCTCAGGGGCAAAGGCAGCTCGAGATGCTCGTGGTGAGGGATGCCCAGGGCACCCACGTGGGGAGGATGCTCCGACATCCCGGTGCCGAGGCCGCTGTGGGCTGAGGCCGTGTCCTGACTGCTGTCCTGGCCGTGCTCCAGCCTCATCACACTGCCTCCCATCCCTCCCACCCTGCCTGCCCTCTCCCTCTGCAGATCTGGGGCCGAGTTCTTCAGCAGATGCCACCGGTGTCCCCAGGGTGGGGACTTGGGATCTGTGGGTGGAGATGAGGTCACCTAAGTGCCACCGCTCCAAGCTCATCCCAAACCGAGGGGTTTTTTTACTTGTTTTTCGTCTTCCAGCCACTTTTTCCACCTTCCTATCCCAGCCCTGCTGGCATTTCCCATCTGGTGTCCATGGGTCTGGGCTGTGCTACGGGAATGGACAAACATCTGTTGCTAAGGTGTCACAAACTCTCATTCCCATCCCAAAATCCTTGTCCCCACCTGGGACACCCTTTGCCCAGCTGGTGTCACCCAAAAAATGCCCAAAAGGGGACACAGTGAAGTCTCCTGCATCACCCCCATATTGCCCTTTAAAAATCCTAAATCCTGATGGGAAAATAACTCTTACAAGGAGTTTTGGGGGTTCTCCTTGGGATGTGGGGATGCAGGAGACCCCCCCCCACCATAAGTCTCCTGGCTGGAATTTGTCATCCTGGTGTTCATGGGCAACATCTGGAGGAGATTATTTGGCTGGGAAGCGGATGGATGGCGGGGGTGGGGGAGAGATTTATGTCTCGTTCCCTGGGCTGTAAATCCAGCTGTAATTGGGATTTCTCCCTTCCCAGTTAGCCCAGGGAAGCGGAATGCAGCAGCTGTGGTGCAAGGTTGCGGGACAGGCAATGGGGCGATGGGGCTGGGATGCTCCTGGGTTTTCTCCATGGTTTTTGGCACTGGGGTGATTTATTGGGGTGCAAAGGACACCCCATCCTGGCTCAGGAGGGCAAGAGGCCAGGTCCCTACTTTCCCCTCTCCTTTCCCCCCCTTCCCCCACCCCTTTTTTCCCTTTGTTTGGGGCTTTCCCCCAATCCCCCTTGGCACCATCCCCATCTGCAGCACCCCTGGGTGCAGCCCCACACCCTTCTGCTAGGGCAGATTTGGGTTTTTTTCCACCTTCTTACTCCCAAGCACAAAGTTTTATGGAATTGGATGATGCATTGAGTCTAGAATCCCCATTCTCTCAAAACTCCCATCTCCCTGTGACTCCTGGAATCAAATTTAGGTGTTTTTTTCCCCAAACTAGCTAGTGACACTGCTCAAAGCTGGATTTTGGGATGCCATGGGGCTGTGGTGGCCACACATGGACAGAGATTTGGGGGGCTCCATTAACCATCCTACAAACCCCCATTTTCTGCCCTAATGCTTGGCCTTTCCTGTCTCCCTGGCATGATTTTGGGGGAAAAGGGCTGGAGCAGAGGCAGGAGAGGGAAGGGCTGTTGGTTATCCTGCAGCTGTGTAAACAGGCTGGGAATCTGGGGGTGTCTGGAGGGGCTCAGGGGACTTTGCAGAGCCCTGGGAATTTGGGCTGGAAAAGGGATTGGTGTGAGGATGGGTGACTGGGGGTCACCATTCCCCACCTGCTGTCCTGGGTGGCAAAAGGATGGATGCTCAAATCCATGGATGCCTGTGGGAATCTCCCTGGGTGCTTTCCAGCTCATATGGGGGGTTTTGGGGATGGGGATGAAGCACTCACATGCTGGGATCACCTGGATCTGCTCCATGGTGGTTCCTGCGGGATCACCTCTGGGGGCAAAGGGAAAAGCCAGCAAAGAGGCTCCTGCCCCTGAGCCGCTGGCAATATGGTCCCAAACAGACCTTTTCTCTCCCAAAATGAGGCCGGTGAGTACCAAGCCTGAGGCTTTGATGCCAGCAGAGAGGAGTCTGTGCTGGAACAGGGAGCATCGGGATAAGTGATGGAATGTGTGGCACAGGGATGAGTTGCGGAGCCTGGAAGTGGAGCAGCGGGACAGGCAGTGCTGGGATGGGCGATCCTGGGACACCTGGACATGGAAAACCCATTTCCCTCAAAAATCACACCTCATCTGCACACGAGACAGCACAGTGGTGCTGGGACACCAGGACTGGACACAAGGACAGGACATGCTGGGACACACGGTGCTGGGACATGGAACCCTGAGACACATGACACCGTGTCAAACCGTGCTGGGACAGGCGACCTGAGCACGTGGAACGCCAGGATGTGCAGTCCTGGGACACACAGAGCTGGGACACACAATCCTGGGACACGGCACACCGTGACAAACAGCGCTGGGACAGGTGACACCAGCACCTGCAATGCCAGGATGTGCAGTCCTGGGACACAGGACATGGCACACGAGGACACGCAGTCCCAGGACTCACAGCAGCCGGATGTGCCACACCAGGACACGCAGCCTCAGCCCAGCCCCAGCCAGGCGCTTTTACCCCTTCCTGGGGAAAGCATCACAACTGGATTGATCCCAGTGCTGAAGAGAAGCGGAAATCCTCTCATGAACCCCCTTAATTGGGCATTGGGGGATCCCCTGGTCCCCCTTCCTCTGGGTCTCGGGGCTCCCAGAGGGATGGGCTCCAGCAGGGAAGGGGCAGTTATCCCTGTTTTTAATTGGCTGGTAACGAGGATCCAGGACTGGCTCTAATCTCTCTGGAATGTGACCAATTTTCAACTATTTTCCTCTTTTTTTTTTTTTCCTTGCTGTTTCACAGCTCAGATCCCCACGTGGGGGGATAGTGGGGGCTGTGTCCCAGCTGTAGCCAAGGGATGGGGAGGAAAAAGAGGGGAGGGGGGGTCATTTTTCCACATCACCACTGAACCATTCACCNCCCGAAATGGTCTCGAAGTGAGAATCAGCCTTTTATCCCCCAAACCTTCCCCCACTGCCATCCCCCCTGCGCCGCCTCCCCGCCTGTCCCCGTCCCCTTGCGCCTTCTCCGCTTACAGAGCAGCCCAGAAAGCCCCTTTGTGACGGGCAGGGGGCAGGGGCTGGGGGGTCAGGGAGCCCCTTGGGATGTGGGGGGGCATCTCCTGCCTTGTCCTGGATGTGGTCACAGGGGGACACGGTGGGGAGCACCGAGGGTCTCATCCAGTGCTTGGGTCTTGGCTAGGGACAGCTGGGGGGGTCCCCAGTGTCACCCCAGTGTAGTTGCAAGCATGTCTCTAGAGGTGTTGGGATGTTTTGGCTGCTCTGGCACCTGTGGGTCACCCAGATTTGGGGTGGATGTATCAAAGGTGGCACTGGGGAACAGCTTCTTCCTCTCAGGGGGAGCTGGGTCGCAGTGAGCCCGTGGGTGACAGCGAACCTGGGATGACAGTGGACCTGGGGTGACAGTGAGCTGGCAGGTCTTGGCCAGCCCACAGGGGACAGTGATGAGCCCACGGGTGAGAGCCCAAGGGTGAGGGGTGAGCCCAGGGCCATGGGGTGCTCTGGGGGTGGGGTGTCCCAGTCCCAGCTGCTGAGGATGGATCAGTCCTGGCACCCGTGGGGTTATCCCAGTAGTGGAGGCACTGGAAGCGTGATGATGGAGGGTCCCTGCACCAGGATGGGGATGGAAGTGGTCCCTGTGGCACCCAGGGTGGCACCTGGGTTGGGCAGCAAAGCAGGATATTGGGCAAGTGGTTGGATTATGAGGAATCCTCATCAGCTTCGGGACTGTGCTGTGCCAGGGGGGTCCGGGATGGTGGTCCTTGGGTGGCAGCAGGGAGGGGGGCAATGGAGGGTGCTGGGAGCTGTGCTGGACATGGAGGGGGACATGGGATGGAGCCATGGGGGACACTGGGAAGGGAGGGTTACTGGAGGCAGAGGGAGGAGCCTGAAGGTGCAGGGAGGGATACTGGGAATGCAAGTGGTGATACTGGAGATGGAGGGGGGGGATACTGGAGGTAGAGGTGAGGATGCAGGGCTGATGCTGGATGGCATGGGGGTGCAGGAGGGGCCTGCTGGGGACAGGGGACAGCTAGAGGTACTGCAGGGGCACCCAGGACACTTTGGGGGTGACAGAAGACCCCCAGCCCTGGAAGAGTTAATGCTCCCCCAGACTCCTCCTGGGTTTTCCTTCCAGCTGCCTCAGCTCAGGAAGGTCTGTGTTTGGGGAAATTCCTGCAGACAGCTGCTCCAGCCACATTCCTGAGCCCTGGCATCTCCAGGGACCCTCCTGCTGTCTCCGGGAAATGCCTCTGTCCCCCCAAACACGACACAAAGCTCCTTTCTTTGGGGATGCCAAAGAGACACCCCCGTGTCATGGCAAGATGTAATCCCAGAAAGGGAGAGAAAACCCCAAAACCCCTGCAGTTGCCCCGGCCCCACAGTGTGGGGCTGATTTCTTGCACTCCCACGATTTGGGGTTGGTGATGGTACCTCAAGGATGAGACAGACACCCCCAGATGCAGGGACCTCTCAGGGAGGCAGCACCACAGGGGTAGGAATTGAGGTTTAAGATTTGGGGGTTTGGCACCATTTGGGGCAGACATTTGGGGTTTGGCACCATTTGGGGTTGAAGATTCAAAGGGTTTTGCTGTTTGAGGCTTTGCATCCATTGGGGCAGAGATCTGGGGGTTGGGGTTTTGCACTATTTGGGATTTAGGATCTGTGAGCTGGCACCATTACTGGGCTCCATAGAAGCACATATGGCTGGGAACATCCCTGTATGCCCTCAAATGTCTTTGCCACCAGCCCATGGGTTGGGGTGCCCTTAGTGGATATTTTGGGGTCAGAGGGTTGTTTTGGAGCTAGGGAATGTTTTTGGTATTGAGGGGGAAGTTTTGGGTCTGGGGAATCTTTTGGGGATAGAGTTTTTTTGAAGGGCTGTAGAAATGTTTTGGGGCTGAGCGTGATCTGAGGCTGGGAGGGAATGTTTCAGGCCTGGGGCAGTGTAGTGGGGCAGGGGGTTTTCTGGGGCCAGAGGTGTCCCAGGCTCTTGGAGGGCATTGTCCTGTCCCTCCCACAGTACCTGCAGATGAAGTGGCCGCTGCTGGATGTGCCGGCGGGGGCCACGCTGAAGGACAACCGGTCGCCCTCACCCGCACACCTGGTAAGAGCAGCCCCATGATCCTGCACTCGGGGAATGTGGGGGCAGTTTGGGCTGAAGGGACCTTAAAAACCAAAGTCCCAATCTCCTGCCATGGGCAGGGATGGCTTCCACTGGGCCAGGTTGCTCCAAGCTGCCTGGAGCAGCTCCGGGGATGGGACACCCATGGCGGTGCTGCCCCACTGGCCATGGGGCTGTTTCTGGGAGTGGCCGCAGTTCCCTGCTCTCCCCGCAGTCCAACAAGGTCCCGGTGGTGCAGCACGCCCATCACATGCACCCGCTGACGCCGCTCATCACCTACAGCAACGACCCCTTCCCGCCGGGATCACCGCCCGGCCACCTCTCCCCAGAGATCGACCCCAAGACGGGTGAGCAGGGGCTGGGGCAGCGTTTGGGGGAGCAAAGGGGCCGGGATGGTGCAGGGGCTGTGCTGGGAATGAGGGCCTCTCCACTGGGTGCTCCCTCTGCCTCCCAGGTGGTCTCAACCCAGGCTCTGGGAGGGGGCTGGGGATGCAGCCAGGGACCAGGGGGGTCCTTGACCAGCAACAGTTGGGGTTTGGGGTGTGGGATCCCCCCAGGGCTCTGCTGTGGCTGTTGCAGCTCTCTCCAGCCCGGGGAGATGGGGTGCTCTGAGGGAAGTGGGTAGGTGGGCTGAGAGAGATGGGGTGCTGGGAGGGAAAGGGGTTGCTCAAAGGAAAGATGCTGGAGGGCATGGGGGACTCTGAGGCTGCTGTGGCCCTGCTCTCAGCTCCCCCTGTGCTCCCTCTCCCCCCACAGGGATCCCGCGGCCACCGCACCCCCCCGAGCTGCCCCCCTATTACCCACTGTCACCCGGAGCCGTGGGGCAGCTCCCGCACCCGCTGGGCTGGCTCGTGCCACAGTAAGGACAGACTGACCCTGGGGTGGGGTCCTCGGGAGTCCTGGGAGCCCCACTTGTGACTGAGACTCTCTTCCTCCTCCTCTTCCTCCTCCTCCCACTTTACCTACTTTCCCTGTGAGCTCAGCAGGATGCTGCAGGCTCCTTTGAGGGGTGGGAAGGGAGAAACTCCCTACAGCTGAAAAATTTGGGAATCTCCCAGGTGGAGATCTGCTGGAGACCAGTCCAAGGGTGCCCATGAACTGGGAAGGGATTTCTTTTCCCCCTGAAACTCATGTTTTTGTAGGCAAGGACAGCCCGTGTACTCCATTCCTGCTGGTGGCTTCCGGCACCCATATCCCGCCCTTGCCATGAACGCCTCTATGTCCAGGTGGGTCTGGGAAGGGGGAGGGACCCTCAGGGGCACCCCGGGGCTAGCAGTGGGTTTTGGGACACTTGGCTGCAGAGCCACTTGGCACAGCCCAGTCCCAGGAGATCGGTGGCGGAGGAATGGGGCATCCCACGGGCTCAGGGCATCGCTTAGGCTGGATCGGTGTCACTGTCTCAAAGCTGGGGTGGGATCTGGGGCTTTCAGGTGGACTCAGGTCTCCAGCATGGCTGTGGGGAGTGCAGTGTGGATTTGGGGTTTGCAGAGTGAATTTGGGGTTTCCAGGGTGCCTTTGGGGTTCCAGCATGTTTTCAGGGTTTCCAGCTCAGCTGGGTTGAGGCAGGTGGTCTCTCAAGCCAGGAGGTTCTCAGGGGGTTCCTTGGGTGCCTGTGGGGAGGTGACCACCCCTGCTGTCCTCTCCCACCGCTGCAGTTTGATGTCCAGCCGCTTTTCCCCGCACATGGTCCCGCCGCCCGCGCACGGGCTGCACCCCTCGGGCATCCCGCACCCCACCATTGTCTCGCCCATCGTCAAGCAGGAGCCCTCCCAGCCCAGTGCCAGCCCTGGAGGCAGCTCGTGAGTGGGGGCCGCTGGCCGTGGGGACGGGGGCTCATCCCGGGGGTCCTGTCCCCTCATCCTGTCCCACTCCTTCCAGGAAATCCCCTGTGGCAGTGAAGAAGGAGGAGGAGAAGAAACCCCACATCAAGAAGCCGCTCAACGCCTTCATGCTGTACATGAAGGAGATGAGGGCCAAGGTGGTGGCCGAGTGCACGCTGAAGGAGAGCGCTGCCATCAACCAGATCCTGGGCCGACGAGTACGGAGGGGATCCCCCATCAGGGACCCTTCATATACCCTGGCTTCACTTCTCCCCATGGATCAGACCCCAGACCTGGGGCATTGCCAGCCCAGGGAGCCCTGGGGAGGCAGTGGTGACACTGGTGGCACTGGGATGGGAAGGGACAGAGCCCTGCAGCCCAGGACAGCAGGTCCTCGGGGTCAGCAGTGTGGATTTGGGGATTCCAGCCGGCTTTGGGGTTTTCAATGTGCCTCTGGGGCCCTGAGTGTGGCTTTGAAGTCTCCAGCATGGCTCTGGGCATCCTAGCATGTATTTGGTGTTTCTGGTGTGCATTTGGGGTCTCTAGCATTGGCTCTGGGGTCTCCAGTGTGGATTTGGGGTTCCTAGAGTGGCTCTGGGGTCTGCAGCGTGGTCTCCCCCTGCAGTGGCACTCGCTGTCGCGGGAGGAACAGGCCAAGTACTACGAGCTGGCGCGGAAGGAGCGGCAGCTGCACTCGCAGCTCTACCCGACCTGGTCGGCGCGGGACAACTACGTACGTGTGTCCCCCAGCCCCCCCGGGGGTCTGGCAGGTGGGAGGGGGCTGGCTGTGCTCGGGGCTCGGCGTCTGGGGTGCCAGGGCAGCAGGCGATGGTGCCGAGTCCCTGCAGATGCTCCAGGGCCCTGCCAGCCCTGCTTCCCACCGCCAGCAGCTCCCATGGTGGCCAAAAGCCACGGAAGGACCCGAACCCATCTTTTCCAGGGCAAGAAGAAGAAGCGGAAGCGCGAGAAGCTGGCGCAGCAGCAGAGCCACGACGCGGACAGTGAGTACCCCCCCTCCGCCTCCCCCCGCGCGGGGCTCCGGCCCTCACGCTGTGCCTGTCCCTGCAGGCTCCCTGCCCTCCAAGAGCAAGAAGCCGTGCGTGCCCTACCTGCCCGCCGAGAAGCCGTGCGCCAGCCCGGCCTCGTCCCATGGCAGCATGCTGGACTCGCCCGCCACGCCGTCAGCAGCGCTGGCCTCGCCAGC
>VXAC01007358.1:88713-112311 GCA_013399225.1 Rhipidura dahli
TCCATCCCCTTTGCCTCGGTGCCCCCCACGGCTCTCCTGCCCTCGCCCCCCAGCTCCATCCCAGCCGCCCTGGCCGTGCTGCAGACGCAACCCCTGTCCCTGGTCACCAAGCCTGCTGACTAAGGGAAAAACCTCGTTCCCCCCTCGCCCCCTGTCCCCTCCCCGCTGTACATTGCAGAAGCCACAATCAAGATTCAAATGCAGCCAAAACCATTATTGGTCAATATTTGACCCTTTCTGAACTCTTTGGAAGCAGACTCTGGAGGAAGGGGCTTTCTGCTCAGAGCTGCTGCCAACAGTCGACCTAAAGACTGTTTTTATTAAAAAAAAAAGGAAAAAAAAGGAAAAAAATAATAAAAGAGACCCTCCACAAGCTGCTGACGATGGGAATCTCTGTGGGATGAACTGAGTGCCCATTGCCGCCGTGGGGCACAGGGATGACACCAGCACAGGGATGGCACCCACACAGTGATGCCAGCACCAAACACGGCAGGTGTTGACTGGAACTGCATCCTGGATCCAGGAGCAGGAATGCCTCCAGCTGCTCCCAAATCCTCCCATCCTGCTCCCATTCCCAGCCTTCGCTCTGCCCTGGCAGGGAGCCGGATCCTGCCCCAGGGATGCTGCTCCATTGGTGCTGCTCCTGCCTGCAGTTGTGCTCGGGTGGGCAGGGTCTGGGGCTNTGAGCGGCGCTGGCCTCGCCAGCCGCCCCCGCTGCCACCCACTCGGAGCAGGCCCAGCCGCTCTCACTCACCACCAAGCCGGAGGCCAGGGCTCAGCTCGCCGTGCATTCCACCGTCCTCACCAGCAAAGCCTCCTCTTCTTCCTCTTCCTCCTNCCCTCCACAAGCTGCTGACGATGGGAATCTCTGTGGGATGAACTGAGTGCCCATTGCCGCCGTGGGGCACAGGGATGACACCAGCACAGGGATGGCACCCACACAGTGATGCCAGCACCAAACACGGCAGGTGTTGACTGGAACTGCATCCTGGATCCAGGAGCAGGAATGCCTCCAGCTGCTCCCAAATCCTCCCATCCTGCTCCCATTCCCAGCCTTCGCTCTGCCCTGGCAGGGAGCCGGATCCTGCCCCAGGGATGCTGCTCCATTGGTGCTGCTCCTGCCTGCAGTTGTGCTCGGGTGGGCAGGGTCTGGGGCTGAGCCCTGGGAGGGGTTGTGTTTTTATCACCTCAAAATCCTGTTATTTTTCACAAAAGGAAATAAAACTACAGCTGCAACTCACTGTGTGAGCGTGGTCTGTGTGGGAAGCGCTTGCCTCTTGCCCATTGCCACCTTCCTGGGAAGTATCTCAGGAGAGAACTCCTGCTCTTGAGGTCCAACACCTCTGTCAGTGGGCACAGGGGGATTTTGGGGTGTCCATCAACAGTGGGCAGTTTGCTGGAGTGATCCAAGTGTCAGGACACGGGGGGGATTGGGTGAACCAGTTCAGGAGGTGCCTGAGAAGCCAGGGAGTGGGAGTTACTGGGTGTACTGTGTGCTCTGTGCCTGCTTCTTCCAAACCAGGGGTGAAAAGATCTAGATGAGAAAGGACAAAATCAACCCAATGGATTTTCAGCCCATCTGGAGTCCTTGGTCAGTTCAGTACTTAGGCATATCAGGACTCTTCCCTCTCCTTGCATTTTAACAGGAAAAAAACCCCTCAGTTTTTCCCCTGGAACTCACGATTTAGTTTCTGTTGCAGACTGACTTGGAGCTGCACATGCCTGGAGCTAATTTATGGGGTTCACAGTCCTGTTCCATTCCCCTTTGGATTTTCCTGCCCTGTTCCCTGCTCTCTACCCACACCTCTCCTGCATTTTGGGTACCACAGTGTCCCCCAGTCCCCAACAACAGCATCCTGACCACTGGTGATGGGTGAGCCCATCCCGTAGCTGCTGGGTCTGGCAGGGCTTTGGCTCATTTTGGGGGATCAATGACCCTTCTTCCTCCTGTTGTGACATTTCTCTTCTCCTTTCCAGTGCTGAGGAGCCACCAGGAAAGCATTTTTAAGGAAGTGGAGCAGCAGTAGGTGCCTGTCTGCAGGTGGAGGGGAAAGGGAACTTCGTGAAGACTGAGGAGAATCTGTCTGTGTTCTCTAGATGTGTGAGGTGTTGGCATCCACATCTGCAGCAGGTGACACCTGGATTTGAGGATTTTTGTATCAGAGATGGGCAGAATTTCAAGAACTCATACCTGAACTGGGCTGCAACTATGGGCAGAGCTGTGAGCCGTTGACTGAGTCCTGGGGACACACCTGGGGCCAACAGCAGCTCCCAAAATCCTGTGAGAGCTCCTGATGTCTTTGCAAGCAGCAGTGGGGCCCCCAGCAGGAGCATGGCTTCTCCATCCAGCTCAGGACCATTGTCTGAGCAGCTGAAACTCCCAGCTTGGAGCATCCCAGAGCTCCAGAGTCATTGCTTGTAGGGGCCCTGGCAAGCTGGGAGCAGCAAGCAGAGAGCACAGCTCACACAGCTCTTTGGTGCCACCAAATCCTCCGAGTGCCTGGAGCATCCTGATTGTTGTCACACCCAAGACAACCTCAGATTTGGGAGGTGTTTCCACTCCACACTCCAAATTATTTAAATGTCTTGCTTTCAAAGGAAAAAGAAAAATGGTATAAATTTTGGAATAGAGCATGATTCCTCCTCGGCAGCACCCGGGAGGAGCAGCCACGTGACACACAGTCATGCAAGCACGGGGGCGGAGGGGATTAGAGTGTCACCCAAAACGTGTATGGCTGTTGCTTGAAAAGAGGCAAAACGGAGCTTTTTTCAGAGAAACTGTTCCAAGAAACTGGTTTTTGGTGAGGAACGCCTGGACGACATGCGGCCCCGCTCTCCCCAACACCAGGAGCAGGCTGCAGACAAACAACTCCTTGAATTGGATTTCATGGGACATTAGAGGCATGAAGAGACCTGTCCCAAGAATTAAATCTCAACCAGAGCCAGACAGCTTCAAACAGATGTTGGGCTTCAGCAGGAGAATATTCCTTTGTTTTACTCAGTGTTTTCCCATACAGAAAAGGAACATCTGTTCTGATGCTTTCGCAGTGCTCCAGAGCTGAGACGGGATGGGATTATCCCTGCCAGGAGCACTTGGTCACCAAACCCTCCTGGCCTCGCTGCTCCTGGGGAGGAAGGTGAGACCAGGAATGCACTGCTCCAGTGCTGGGCAGACCCACTGGAGCTGCTATGGTGGAACATGGGATTGACAGATCCACCATGCCTGCAGCAGGATAAAAATCCTGGATTCAGAGTGGTTGTCCATGGAAAATTGTTCCTTTGGGATTTTATTTGTCCTCTGGGAAGTACTTCTACAGGAGGTGTCTCTGCCCACGGTAGAAGACTGGAGGAAGTTGGTCTTTAAGGTCCCTTCCAACCTAAACCATTCCATGATTCTAGAAGAGGAAAACTTTGGGGGTTATCTTTGTTGCAGAGAAAACCTGAATATCCAGCGCATTTCCATCGGGGATGATGTGACCAGGAGGTCTGGTGGCCCCACTGCCCTGTTTTGGACAAGTTTTAGGTGATGTTTCCCATGATTTAACTTGTCCTCAGAGCCGGGAGGTGAAATGGAGCCAGGCAGTCCAGGATGTGGGAGGCCTGGGATCCTCCCCAGCAGTGTTTGTCTCTCTGGAAGTGCCTAAAGGGGATCCAAGAGAGCTGGAGAGGGACTTGGGAAAAGCACCTGGAGAGTCAGGACACAGGGAATGGCTTCCCACTGCCAGAGGGCAGGATGAGATGGGATATTGGGAAGTGAATTCTTCACTGTAGGGTGGGAGGCCCTGGCACAGGGTGCCCAGAGGAGCTGTGGCTGCCCCTGGATCCCTGGCAGTGCCCAAGGCCAGGCTGGATGGGGCTTGGAGCAGCTTGGGACAATGGGAGGTGTCCCTGCCATGGCAGGGGTGGCACTGGATGGTCCTTGAGGTCCCATCCAATCCAGACTGTCCCACGATTCAGTGATTTCCCAGTTACAAAATTCCATTTTTCAGAGTTGCACCAAAGCCCCACAGTTTTGCAGCCCAAGCCCCCCCCTCCCCCAAGAAATGAGGCCCTGCCACCCCACACTCCAACCCTGCTCTGTAGACGACCGGCTTTTCACAGAGAAGGGGAGAAGGTCAGAATGGAATGGAATGGAATGGAATGGAATGGAATGGAATGGAATGGAATGGAATGGAATGGAATGGAATGGAATGGAGTGTCAGCAGCAGAGGGAAAGGATAGCACGGTGTGGAGAGAGGTGGGACAGCTGGATCCTGCCTGAGCTGAGAGGCACAAACAGCTGGGAGAGGGGCCACATGCCCGTGACGGGGTCCCTGTGAGGCACGGCCGGGCAGGAGAGCTTGAGCATCCCTGTGGATGATGGAGCTGAGGCTGGAAACGAGCAGCTGGAAATGTAAATCACATTCACCACCACTGCTGCCCGTTCCCAGCGCGAAACAAATCTCTGGGCTTGCCTGGGGTGGGTCCAGGTGAGGAATCGCTGCAGAGCCGTGCCTGGGGTGACCTGGCTGCCCCGGATCCCTGGCAGTGCTCAAGGCCAGCTCGGACACTGGNAGGCACTAATTGAAAAGGCTAATGAGGTCCCAGGGGTCTCCTGCAGAGATGGAGCTAATTAGGGGCTCCACCACGAACACCGAGGTTTCTTCAAGCCTCTTTTTTTCGGGGGCCGGAGGGGAGGGCGCACCAGATGTCCCGCTCTGCGCCGGGATAAGGCTGGTGCTCCGCGCTCTCCGGGCTCCTGCCAAAGCAGCTGGTGCAGAGGCAGTGGCTACACTTAATACATTTTAATTAGCATCATTAAATTCTTCCATTTGCTAATTGTTTCTCCTTTTGATCCTTTATCCTGACCAGATTAGCCCTCGGGGGGCAGGGGCGGGATGGGGGAGGCAGACGTGTCCGACAAGGTGAGGACTTTATTGTCTTGACACCAAACCTTGGGACAACCCGTTAAAACGCCCCAGTTAGTGGTAATTAAGGCCAGATTTGTGTCCAGCCTGCTCGTGGTGGCTGTTCTCAGAAAGTCATCCCCGAAATGGGAATCCACAAGGATTTATGAGAACAGACGGCACCAGTTCAGGAACACCCCAAAACTGGAGCTGGGGTGTGGAGCTGCTGTTCAGGTGACAACGTGCTCAGATTTTGGGGTGTCCTGTGCAGGGCCAGGAGTTGGAGTCAATCCTTGTGGTCTTGGTGGGTCCCTTCCAGCTGGGGATATTCCATGATCCCAGGATCCAGGACCAGCAGCTGCCACCACGTTGGCTTGGGCTGTGCTGTGAGGGACACGAGGGGAGGGGAGGTCACTGGTTCTGTTTATCCTGTTTGATCCCAAGAAAAGTGCTGGATCCCGGTGCAAGCCACCAGGCTCTGGGCTGATGTCAGCCTCATCCAGGGTATTTTGGGCAGAATTCCATTCCCAGAGGCATTGTTGTAAATCCAGAGGAACTTGGCCTCTGCTCAGTCACTCTTGACTTCCAGGGGGTGAGTGACAGCTGAGCATGAGAANGGGTGCCCTGGCTGCCCCGGATCCCTGGCAGTGCTCAAGGCCAGCTCGGACACTGGGGCTCGGAGCAGCCTGGGACGGAGGAACGTGTCCCCGCCTATGACAGGGGGGTGGAAGGAGATGACCTTTAAGATTTCATCCAGCCCAAGCCATTCCCTGATTCCATGGAAAGGTGGAAAAGTTTCTGCAGCTGGCACGGCCCCCTCGGGCACCGCCACCAGACCTGGGCTCCTCAGGGGCTCCCCGGGACGGGAGCGAACTCCCGGGAGCATCTGGGAGCCAGCTTGGAGCTTTCCCACTGTTTTTTGGATACGGGGCTACTTCTGTCACCTCCGCCCGATCGCTTAATTGCCGCCACCTCCCNGGGCAGGGGCGGGATGGGGGAGGCAGACGTGTCCGACAAGGTGAGGACTTTATTGTCTTGACACCAAACCTTGGGACAACCCGTTAAAACGCCCCAGTTAGTGGTAATTAAGGCCAGATTTGTGTCCAGCCTGCTCGTGGTGGCTGTTCTCAGAAAGTCATCCCCGAAATGGGAATCCACAAGGATTTATGAGAACAGACGGCACCAGTTCAGGAACACCCCAAAACTGGAGCTGGGGTGTGGAGCTGCTGTTCAGGTGACAACGTGCTCAGATTTTGGGGTGTCCTGTGCAGGGCCAGGAGTTGGAGTCAATCCTTGTGGTCTTGGTGGGTCCCTTCCAGCTGGGGATATTCCATGATCCCAGGATCCAGGACCAGCAGCTGCCACCACGTTGGCTTGGGCTGTGCTGTGAGGGACACGAGGGGAGGGGAGGTCACTGGTTCTGTTTATCCTGTTTGATCCCAAGAAAAGTGCTGGATCCCGGTGCAAGCCACCAGGCTCTGGGCTGATGTCAGCCTCATCCAGGGTATTTTGGGCAGAATTCCATTCCCAGAGGCATTGTTGTAAATCCAGAGGAACTTGGCCTCTGCTCAGTCACTCTTGACTTCCAGGGGGTGAGTGACAGCTGAGCATGAGAAACAGCCTCAATTCTCTGTTTAAATCCCAAAAAAGCGTTGGGTCAACTGTTCTGGTCTCCTTGGAAAGGCTGGCACGGGCAGAGCCGAGCAGCAGGGTTTGTTGGAATGTGTTGAATTGAACTGAGATTCCCCAGAGATTGGGGGGGAAAAAAAAACATGAGAGAAGAAAATCAGCCACATCTTCCTCCACACTCCAAGGCAGGATCATTCCCCAGTTATTCCCCAGCCACTGTGTGGGATTCAGTTCGTTTCCATGTGATGTTTTTCCTGTGTTTTAGGGTTAAATGGAGTGGCTACCCCATCCCTGGAAGTGCCCAAGGGCAGGTTGGATGGGGATTAGAGCAACTTGGGGTAGTGGAAGGTGTCCCTGCCCATGGCAGGGGGTGGGAATGGATGGGCCAAATCACTCTGGGATTCCATGATTCTATGAAAAGCTGGATATTTAGTCCAGAGGAGGGAGATTTGACAGTCTAAACCAGATAAAAGGAAAGAACTGAACACTCCTGGGTGCCCGCTGACAGGCACAGCCAGTTTCCTGCTGCCGCTGGGAATCACCACTGTCGAACAGGACATGTCCGCTTGGGCCAAAAAAGACAAAGAGCAGGTTATCCAAAAAATGAAACAGTTCTCTAGAAAATAGCAGCTTATTCCAAAAAATTAAATAAAATCTGTAAAATAGGACGGTATAAAGAAAAAAGCAATAATACCCGAAAAATACCAGGTCGCCCAAAACCAGCAGGTTCTCCAAGGCTGTCCTGAAGCGAAGCAAAGGAAACCAGCCCCGATTTCTGATTTCCTGCCTGTTGCCCCCCAGCCTCACCCACTCCATAGCTGGGATTGCACTCCCAGCGCCCGTCTGGGGCCGCTGCTCACTAACCTGCTCACTAACTCCTCGCTCAGGGCTCTCAGGCTCGGGAAACAGACCCCAGACCGGCGGGTTTTACCCCAAAACGCTGCTGTGACCCCGCAGGGGGCCCCGGCTGTGACGGACCCCCACAGCCGCCAGGGGGCGCCAAGCGCCCCCAATGAGGCTCAGGTCTCCTTAAGCCCCGCCCCCAGCCGGCGCAAGCTACGCCCCAACCTCATGGCCACGCCCACGACTCAGCGCCTTATTGTGCCCCGCCCAACAGCCCAAGCCCCGCCCCGTCCCGCTTAGGCCCCGCCCCCAGGGCGGCCGCTCTCGCTCCCTCCCGCCTCCTCCCCTCGATCTCGCGAGACCTGTGGCCGGAAGCGGCAGCTGCGGCCGAGCCTGCCGTGAGGGGCCTGCTATGGAGGCTCCGCGCCCGCTGCTGCTGCTGCTGCTCCCGCTGCTGCTGGGGCTCTGCTCTGCCCGCGCCGCGGGTGAGGGGTCGCTGACACACCGGGCGGGGGTGCCGGGCGGGCCCGGGGAGGGGTCGCGGGGGGACAGCGGCCGGGGGATTATGGCAGGGGCAGGAGAGGGCAGCGGAGCCCTTGGACCGGGGTAGATTAGACACCGCACTTGGTTCGCGGGGCCTCCTCTGGCCTTGGGCCCCTCCTGCAGGAGCGGTTCCTTGTGGTCCGCCGTCTTCGGTCACCCGGGGATTCCCCTCTTCCCCCTGAGGTCCTTCCTGTCCTTTGAGGTTCCCCCATCTGCTCCCCCCCGTGTCCGTGGGTTCCCCGGCTCCGGGGGTGGTTCCCCTCTCCCCCCGAGGGTTCCACCGTCTCTCTCGGGGGGTTTCCCCTCTGCTCTCCAGCTCTCAGCCCCCCTGGTGCTGATGGGCTGCTCTCGGTGTTTGCCCACAGCAGAGGAGCTGCAAACGGATCCCAACAATTCTCCCTCCGTGTCCAAGAAAACCCAGACAACTGGAGGAAATGACAACCAGGAACACACAGACACATCCTGGGACAACCAAAACCAGCAGCAGGATAATTCCAGCAACAGTGGCAACCCCAAAACAGACACGAATACCAACACCGGGGCAAATGAGGAGCAGAAGGCAAGAGAGGAGCAGCAGGGCAGAAATATGACTGGAAACGACAGCACAGAGGAGGAGAAGAAAAACGCGACACAGAATGACAGCAGCCAAGGCAGCAGAGGGGAGGCTACTCAGGTCAGCACAGATACGAATGGGACCAGTGAAAGCAGCAATGCAGGAGGTGGGGGACACACCAGCAGCAGTGGTGGCACTGGTGGCCAGGGCAACAGTGGCAGCAGCATTGATGGCCAGGGCAACAGTGGCAGCAGCATTGGTGGCCAGGACAACAATGGCAGCAGCACTGGTGGCCAGGGCAACAATGGCAATGACAATGGTGGCCAGACTGACAGCCACAACAACAACAGTCAGCTAAACAACAAGCAGGACAGCAAGAACAGCCAGGATGGCCACAACCCAGAGAGCTCCAACAGTGAGGACAGCAATGATGAGAACAAGCCTGGCACCAGCAAGAGCAGCGATGACAAGGGCAGTGAGAACACGAATGGCAGCAACAACAACAACAAAGAGCAGGGCACCAACCAGGGCAGCAGTGGGGCTGGCACCCCGAGCAGCGAGGCCGGGAATGGGCACAGAAATGGGGACACTGGCGGAGGCAGCACTGGTGGGCAGCAGCCCCAGACTGAGACCCAGGGCAGGGCTGGTGAGGCCACGGGCAGTGCTGGTGACCAGCAGCCTCACAGCCAGGACAATCAGAAGAACTCCCAGGAGAACCAAAACCCCGTGGAGGGCGATGGCTTTTCAGAAAACGAAGAAAACCCCAGAGAGGACATGGCCGAGGCTGAGGAGGGCAGCGACAGCTCTGTAAATCAGGAGAGAGAGAAGAGCGTTCCCTCCCTGCCCAGGGCCCGCTCTGAGAGCAGCCACTTCTTTGCCTACCTGGTGACCACAGCCGTCATTGTGGCGGCCCTGTACGTGGCCTACCACAACAAGAGGAAGGTGAGCAGCCCTGCTCAAGCCCTGAGGGGTGGGGTTGGGATTTTCCCCTCATCCTGGCTGGTTTTTCACCAGTGCCTCCTAAGTCTGGTTCATGTTGTTGTGGTCCCAACAGCAGTGGGAGGAGCAGGGGAGTTGTGGCCAGGAAAGGGGTTGGATCTGGTGGAAGCTGGGTGTTCTCAGCTCTGCTGCTGATTTTGAGCTGAGAGGTGAAAATGCAAAAGTGAGTGAGATCTCTGCGTGTTTTCTTTGACAGTTTTCTACTGAGTTTGCTGTGGCAGGCTGCGCAAGATCGGGGCTGTTTTTCCTCACATAAAGCTGGTTTTGTGGGAGGAGAAAGAAAACAAATTCTTACTGATTTCTGATTGTTGAGCAAACCTTGTTATCCATCTTAGCTGGAGTCAAGTACTGGCATTTACACATTTCAGGGGTCACAGCAAAAGGGTTGTAGGAATAGGCGAATGAAAAACCACAGGTGAGCCTGTGTTGGAGGCTGCTGTCCCACTTACCCTGTCTCCATTTTTCTTTCTCTAAAGATCATTGCTTTTGCTCTGGAAGGAAAAAGATCAAAAACTGGTCGGCGGCCCAAATCTGGTGATTATCAGAGACTGGATCAAAAGGTGAGCCCAAAGTGGAGGTTGGCGTGCCTGGTGTGCGTTGGAAATACACAAAATTGGCACTTTGCATTAGAAAGGGTCCCAAAGGGACCTGGGTCAGTTTGGGAAAGCAGAGTTTGGTGCGGAAGCAGAGTTTTGCCAGGAAATGGAAACAGTAACCCTGAGAAATGCTGTCAGAACTGACCCAGGGCAGAGCTGGGGCACTCTGGAGCTGGGCTATGCTGAACCACTTTGTCACTGATCCAAATGACTTGTCAGAGAGGTTTTTAGTGGGGCAAGGGTAGGATTTGTGGAGAAATCCCTTTCTTGTCTCCCTTGAAACCTTTTTCCACCTCTTGCCCTTCAAGGCAGATGTGCCTGTAATTATTTGCTGCCGTGAGGAGAGGAAAGGGAGGAAAACAAAGGCCAGAGCTTGTGTTTGTTTTGGGAGCTCCTCAGCCTACTCAGGTCTGGACAGAGCAGCAGAGTAATTCTGAGCTTTCAGGTAGTTCCAACCTTTCCTTTTGCCTTTCCAGATCTAGATTCCTCCTGGGATGATGACGGCCGGTGATGGGAATGCTGGGCTGCCACAGTTGGATTTCAGTCCACGGGAAGGAGGGGAAACGCTTTTTGTTTTGCACCTGCACCTTGATAAAACCTCTCACTTCCCTAAATTGCTCCTTTCCCAGCTGCCTTGTTTGTCCCCTGGGTGTCTGGCTGTGGAAAAGCCAGTCCCAGAACTGCACTTCCAGAACTTCTGTGTCCCAGTGCAATGGAATTTGCCATCTGCTGGACTGACCCCTCCTTTTTGGGGGGAAATTAAGGATCTGCTGCACAATGAGCCATGGGACTGTCCCTTGCCTGGAAACAGAGCTGCCTTGGTCTCCTCCTCCTCCATCTGTTGGGTTTGGATGCTCAAGTTGGGAACATGTGAGTTCTCTTGCGCTTGTTTGGAATTGATCCACCACAGACTCGGATTTGGGTTTTCTCTCCCTGCTCAGTTTTCCAGTTTCACACCCAGGTTCCCTTTTTCACACACACTTTCAGCCACACTGAAGCAGTTTTTGTGGCGTAGCTCAAACCCTTCGTGCTCTATGCAGCTCTTTTCCCTCCCAGTGCTCCCAGTTCAGTGTCTGCACTGGGGGTGTTGGTTGTGGTGTGGTGCTGTGGAGGAAGGGTCAGGCTGGGGAAGCTCCGTGCCCTGTTAGTGCTCTCTCCCCCTTGTCAGGTGTAGGAAAGAAGGAAGGAATGTAAATCCCTGAGGAGTTTGGGATGAGTGAAGCTCCCAGTTCCTCAGACCCCCCAGCTGTGTTGGACCAAGGGCTGCCAGAGGGGTCGGTGCCCCAGTTACACCTGTGAGGTGATTTTTGTGCCTGTAGTTCTACTCCCAAGAGGTTTGTTCGAGCTGGGATGTTCCTGGAGAGGGCACAAAGTACCTGCTTTGGATTTTTCCAGTATAGGCAGAAAAAAATGGATTTGGGGAACCCAGAGCTCCTCACGTGGGCACTGAGCTGCGCCACAGCAGGTGCCAGTTGTGTCCCAGTCCTGCACTTGCTGACTGACTACACAGGAAGTATCCCAGGACAGTTAAATTCCCTCGTGGGGGGCTTTTTTCTGGCCTTCCCAGGCTTGGGAACAATCATCTCCTTGCTCTGTGGTCACCTTGGACAAGGGCAGAGCCATTTCCTGGTCACTGTGAAAGCTGTAGCTCTAGTTCTGATTTCCTGATAGTTCATTCCAAGAGGGGAGAGAGGGCTTGACCTTCTCCAGACCCTAAAATCATCCTTTCCCTTTTTGCTGACTCTTGGCAAGCACAAGGAGCATGAAAGTCCTTCTTAGCTTTAGAGAGTTCTCAGGAGTTTCCCTAGGGAAAATCTAGGATGCTGAAAGAACTTCCAGGAGTTGTTCTGGAGAACAGGGGGGTGGAGGGAAAGGAAAGGGAGACAGGAATGTGACTCTCAGGGAAAAGAGTGGTAACCTGTGGGATCAGCCAGGCTGGGGGGCTGCTTTAGGGCAGGGCTGGGGAGGGGGACACTGACTTTTGGCTGGTGGTAGCAGGGAGACAAACCCTATTCCAGTGTGTGGAACTCCAAGTGCTCCTGGGCTGCTCCGGCTAGGATTTTTGGAGTGTGCGTGCCTTTTGGAGTGTGAGTGCTCTATGCCTGCTTTGTCCTGTTTCTGTTTTTTTTTTGTTTTAATTGAATGATAATTTTGGAAGGTGGGGTTTTTTTTTCCACCATCTACTCATTTTTCTATCCTGGGAGCTGTTTCAAATTCTCTCTTGCTTCACGCTGTGGGAATCCCACCCTTGTGCCAGCAGGGGAGGGAATATTTTGGACCTCAAACACCTCGATCCCAGGCTGAGCCAAGCACAAGCTCCTTGGGGTGATGAGGACGCACCTCACGGGTCTGGGGAGAGGCAGAGCTCACACCAGGCTGACATGGGGGGATTTTCCCCCAAAATCTCCCCTCCAGCACTTCCTGAGGCTGGTGTGTTCTGCCAACAGTCTGGGCTGCCCGAAACCTCTGGGAATTGCTCCCATTTTGTTGAGTTTATGGTATTGATGCAACGTGTCCCAAAGGGATCAAGGTGCACAGAACCTTTTCCCTTCGGACACACGTGTTTTCCATGGATGGTGTCTGTTGGTACAGAGGGGTTTTTTGCCAAATAGTCCTACCTTTTAGTCTTCGACCAGCACTTGATTTGTTTTTTGCTGCAGTGAAATGCACCTTGCTTGGAAGGATCAGAATTTTTTACAGTTCTTTGTACTGTTTTTTTTATTTTCTGTGTGGTGAAATCAGTAAATGGATTTTAAAAGACCCAAAATGCTGAGTTTTCACTTGTCTCTTGGTTTTGTTTTTTTTCATGTTCTTTGCATGGTTTCAGTCACCACCTGGCACCGAAGGTGCAGGGTGGCTACTCTTTATGCAAAACCAATTTGATTTTGATAAAAACACTTGGTTTTGTGGAGCTGTTTGTGCTCAGAGCCCCGTGTACAGCCGGAAGGAGCCCAGACAGGCCCAGGCCAGAGCGGATTTGAAGTTTCCAGTCCGATTTTCAGTATCAGCCCAGCTCCACCAGGGCTGGCATGGGTTGGTGTGAGGTCAGAGCCCAAGAGGAGATTAAACTGCTCTGGACAGAGCTTAGTCGTGAGCTCTCCTCTTGGATTTCTTCTTTCTCCTCCAGAGAGCCTCAGAGGGCAATCCCAGGACATCCCAGCTTGGTGGAGCAGCAGCAACTGGGAGACTGGAAAAGTGTGGTGTGGCTGCTGCTGCCAGCCAGCTGGGGGAAAGGGAAGAGAAGTTGCCTGATCCCCAGTGGATGACGAGGGTACTTGTGGGGAGTGTTTCCTGCAGCGAATGGAAGAATTTCCCTTCTTTTCCCTAAAAGGAGGAAATCCCACCTTCACCTCCCCGCTCTGGGCCAGGCAGTGGTGAATGGGCCAGGCTGGGGACAGGGAGGCCACTGGATTTCCTGGGGATGGAGTTACTGACAGCTTGCAGGAGGAAAAAAGGGTGAAAACGGGGGGGTCAAATGAAAATTCCCATGGGGATGTGGGGTCGGGAGAGACCTTACAGACCCCCCAGCTCCAAGCCTTGCTAGGAGGGGCTCAAAGCACTGCTCTGCTCTGTGTCCTTAGGATGAGTTCCCAAAAAAACCCACTGCATTGTGCTCCAAGAGCTCACTGAACCCCTTGCCTGCTCTCACCCTGATGTGAGCGGGCTGGAAAGGTCCCAGAATATTTTGCCAGGCAGAGCAGGGGTGGTGGGGCAGGAGCAACCCCTCAGGTTGGGTCCTGTCCCTGGGCACGGGAAGCAGTGGGAGCACCCCAGGGGTGGGGAGTGCCCATGGGGTCATGTTGGGGCAACTGCCCAGGAGTCAAAGTCCATGAGTGGAAATAATGTCAAATAAAATCAGAAATGCTTTGCCAGCTGGGTTGGGCTCTATTTATCGGGGCTGGAGTGCTGAGACATCCCGATAGAGGCAGCTCAGTAGAGAGGCCCGGAGGGTGGAGGAGGTTTAATGCATGAGAAACTGGGTGAAACTGGGCACTGAGGGGGGGATGGGGCTGTGCCCTTCAACCCTCCTGCTGCTGCACAGGCTGACTGGAGAGTGGTGCCAGTTGGGGTTGGGCTCTGCTGCCAGGGAACAAGGGACAGGACAAGACGGAACAGCCTCAAGCTGTGCCGAGAGAGGTTTGGGTTGAATTTTGGGAAGATCCATCTGTGGAAGTGGCTGCCCAGGCCTGGCACTGTTGCCCACGGCAGTGCTGAAGTCCCCATCCCTGGGGGGATTTAGGAAATGTGTGGATGTGGCACTTGGGGACGCAGGTCAGTGGTGGCCTTGGCAGTGCAGGAGGATCAGTTGGACTTGGTGGTCTCAGGGGGCTTTTCCAACCCAAATGATTCCATGGTTCTGTGAAATGCTCCGGCATCCACTCCCTGACCTCCACTCCAGATCCCCAGTGAACCCAACCTGCAAACCCTGTTAACCACCCTGGGGTTATTTTATCTTATCTTCTTCACTGAAATCTTTGAATCTTGCACGGCCTCCTGAGCAAACATGTGAGCCTGAGCTGGTGTCACAGCAGGTATTTTCCTTAGGGGCAGGGCACCAGCCAAGCAAACACATCAGCTTTGCCTCTGCAAGGTGGCAGCTGAATTCCATGGCCTGGGAAGGTTTTTTTTTATTAAAAAAACCCACAAAAAATGAGTGAGATAGCATTTGCAAGGTTGGAGCTCTTTGGGGTGAGAAAAGCAGGAGGAGAGGCAGGTCTGGGTCACCTTGGAGCTGTGGGAGCCATGGGGATGCTGCTGGGGGGATGGTTGGGTGTCACTGTGCTGTTCTGTGCCTAAGTCAGAGCTTTCTGCTCTGCAGAGGGTCCCTGGGAAAAGGACCTGGCTTGTTAAACCCTCCCCCCAATAACTCTGGTGCTTCCAAGTTGAGTTGCTCATCTTCCCAGAGGGATTTTTGGTTGGTTTTCCTGTAACTTGTCCCTCTCTCTCTCCATGTGTGACAGGGAACAAGCTGCTGCTGGTCACCCCTTGGGCTTTCCCCCTCAGAACCCCTCTGGGCTGAGGAGAACAGATGTCTCCAGCGGGCTGGGAGTGAGGCAGGGCCTCAGTCCCCACCCTCCAGGACCCTGCAGGAACGTGGATCCACAGGGGCTGAGAAAGGATGCACAGCCTGCGGGGTGAAAGGAAGGACAGGGACATGGGCTGTGCCCTAGCCCTGTTTTGTCCTATTTTTTTGGCAAAAGGAAATTCTTCTGGATGGTGTAGGTGCTTCAGGGGCCACCTTGAGCTCCCCTAGTTCCACTCTCTGGTGGCCTTGGGGGTTCCCTGTGGGCCTCTAACCCCAGACAAGAATCTGTGGGTTGGGAGAGACCTTAAAGCCCATCCAGTGCCACCCCTGCCATGGGCAGGGACACCTTCCACTGTCCCAGGGTGCTCCAAGCCCCATCCAGCCTGGCTTTGGACACTGCCAGGGATCCAGGGGCAGCCACAGCTTCTCTGGGCACCCCGTGCCAGGGCCTCCCCACCCTACAGTGAAGAATTCCTTCCCAGTATCCCATCTATCCCTGCCCTCTGGCAGTGGGAAGCCATTCCGTGTTTTGTCCCCAGTCCCTCTGCAGCTCTCTTGGAGCTCCTTTAGGCCCTGGAAGGGGCTCTGAGGTCTCCCTGGAGCCTTCTCTTCTCCAGGTGAGCACCCCCAGCTCTCCCAGCCTGGCTCCAGAGCATAGGGGCTCCAGCCCTTGGAGCATCTCTGTGGCCTCTGGACTCGCTCCAGAAGTTCCACATCCCTCTGGTGCTGGACCCAGAGCTGGAGGAAGCTTTGCAGATGGGGTCTCAGCTGGGCTGTGGGGCTGCAGCTGCTGGAGGTGCCCAGAGCAGCCTCCCCAGTTCACTGCTGTGCCCAGGGCACTCCCCACAGATCCCCCAAGGGGTTGACTCTGGGTGATCTCTTTGCAGAACTCACCTTCTTCACAGGTTCCATCCCATCACTGAATTTCCTCTTTGCTCAGTGATCTAATCCTCTTTGCCGGATCAGCCTTCAAGCCTATTTCCAGGGCTCCTTTCCAGCACGGTCACACTATTCCCTGCTCGGTCACACTACTCCCTGTTCGGTCACTAGCTATGGGTTTTATTTTTCTCCTACCCCATCAGCAGCTCACAGCTGGGCTTCTCCCAGCCCTGCCCTGGGGGGTTGCTGTCCCCAAATGTCACCATGATGGGATTTCAAGCTAACTTTTATGAATTCATCTACATCCAGTTGGTGTCTGGGAGGAACATTTGCTCCCAGTGATGTCCTGTGTCATGGCAAACTGTGATTTCAACCCCAGTAGTCCAACGGGTACAAACCACTGGGAGGAATGGGGAAACTGGGAATGACCGAGGCTGTGCCCTGAAGAAGAGACACATGTAGGGATGGTGGGAGGCTGGCAGAGGGGGGCTGCAGTGAGCAAGGAGGCTTGGAAATTGGTGAAAGCATCAAAAAAGAGGCATGGAGCATAGAAGAATTGGGATGCAGGGTTGTGGTGGGAAGCTGGGGGGTGAGGAGGGGATCAAGGAGGTACCAAAATCCACAATTAAACCAGATTTCTACTGGCTGCATTTTAAAACCTCATTCTGTGCCAGTCCGGTTCTGCTCAAACCTAGCACAAGTGGGGAAATTCTCATCCAGCAGCTGCTTTACCTGGCAAAGATGTTTCAGGGATTTTGGTGAGCACTGGACACTTCTCTGTGATCAAATCTGGAAAGTCTGTGTTAGTTTCATGGGCTTTGAGCCACAGCCCGAGGTGCCCCAATGCTAACAAAGGACTCACCCTGCTCACAGCAGTACCCCCCAGTACCAGGGGGTTCCCATGACTGGCTGCTCCAGGGAGGTGGAAGGAAGGTAAATCCACACTGGGTAGCTGCTTTTCCTCACTTGGGGTTCAACTTATGGCTGTTCTGCCACAATTCCTCCCCAAAACTCGGCTGGTGCAGGACAAACCCCCAGCAGCACCTTCACAAGGATAGGGCTGTCCCTGCCCCTTTCCCTTCCCATTCCACTTTCCATTTTGCTTCCCCATCTTTTTGCCTTCTTTTCTCCCTCACAACCTCCGGCCCTACTGACCCATCATGAAGCACAAATCCCAGGATAATCATCACTATTTTATTACTCCAGTTTCATGTATTTTCCCTTCCCATCTGGAGAGGACTTTGATCCTGTTCCCAAGCTTTCACCAGCAGACAGAAGGACGTTGTTATTGCCAAAGGAGCTGGTGCCACCGATGCCTTGGGGCAATGGGGGGAGAGCAGCACCCAAACACTGGGAATGCTGCAGGGTCAGGGTCCTGCTGCTGCCAGGGATGACTTTGGAAGCACCGGACAGCCTGCAAGCGCCACTGCTCTCAGACAGCTCTGGGGGCTGCAGGTGGAGGTCGATGATCCTGATGGGATCAAGCAGCTGCGGGTGCTGCTGGTACCATGGGAGCTGCTGGGCCACATGTTTTGGGGTTATCTTGACTTCTCTCCTGGCCATGGCTGCTCGGGGCAGCTCTTGGGGACCTTCTTCATGGCCAGGGACCAGCACTGGAGATGATGGTGGAAGGGGATGCATCTTTTTTGTGGGGGTGAGGTCCAACACGATCTGTCTGGGAATGGGAATGGCATCTTCTTGGATTGAAATCCCTCAGCTTGGCAGAGATGATCTGCTACAGGTGCGTGACAGCTGAGAGTGAGCTAGGGGTGCCGTGGTGAGGAGCGGGGGTCCCTGCTGGTGGGATGGTGGGCCTCAGTCTCCCTTCTTGGAGCTGGTGGCCTGCAGGCGCATCTTCAGCCACACCATGTCCACGTAGAGGTTGCGCTTCAGGATGGCACTGGCACAGATGATGGCTCCTTGCAGAGCTCCCATGAAACCCGCCAGGCACAAGTCCTGCCCTGAAAGGAGGCAGCAGCAGATGTGAGCAGCCCTCACTCCCCATTCCATCCCAGCCAACCATCAGTGGTGGTTTCCTGACCTTCCAGCTGCCCCCACTGCATCCCTGGGGTCTGAACCCACAACCCTCTCCCTGTCTGACCATTCCTTCTCTCCAGCAGGAAAAGGGCCTCATCCTGCGTTGGGCAAGGAGACAACCTCCCAGAGCTGGAGGAACACAGCCCTCTCCTCCTCCCCATGGGACCACAGAACTCCGCTTTCCCAGTGGTTCTTCCACTGCCCCACAGCACTGCAGTGGCTCTTCCCTTTATTGCATTTCAGGATTGAAGACTTTCTCCCCCCCCATCCCACTCCCCCAGAGCTGTCCTCATCTGGGAATGCTGGTGGCCCTGTCACCTGTCAGGTAGAGGTTGGGCACGGCCGTCTCTGCCCGCATGACAGCAATGGCTTCGTGCTGCAGGCGGGGAATGCCGTGGTCGGCACCGTAGAACTCCCCGCGGGGACTGGCAATGTAGTGCTGGTTGGTGAGGGGGGTCCCGCCGGACAGGTACTCGATCTGCGGGGGGACAGGGGACAGGGTGGTCTGCAGGGGCAGCAGGACCGGGGACCGTTCCAGGAACTTGGGTGCAAGGGGCACAGGCTGGGACGGGTTTCCTAGCAGACCCTGGGGGGTGGTTCTGGCCAGGTTTCATCCCAGGATGGTTCCGGAGGATCATCCTGGGATGGTCATCCAGGTCTGCTCAGGTTGGATGGGTCTGGGAGCAACTTGGTCTAGTGGGAGATGTCCCTGCCCATGACAGGGGATGGAACTGGATGAGCTTTAAGGTCCCTTCCAACCCAAACCATTCCATGACTCCATGGTCACTTGCCCTTGCACCATGAGGAGGCAGCAGTGATGGGTCGGTGCCACTGGACCTCACTCATGTGCAGCAGGTCCAGCCCCAGCTCCAGTGCTGGGTGGGTAGAGAGGAGTACCTCCAGAGAGGAGCTGGAGGACCCCTGAACCCTGAGTTTAGGAGCCCTGAACCTCATGTTTCCTCACCCGGCCCTCAATGCGAGGGTAGAGCTTGAAGACAGTCTGCATGATGGCATCCACAAAAGTCTTCTTCAGGTCCTCATAGTCATCCCCCCGCTTGTGGACCTGCTTGTCCTGCCACTCCTCAAACCACTCGTACCTGGCGAAGGTGACGATGGCCAGCGTGGATTTACCTGCGGGACAAGAAGGCTGAGGTGCTTGTCCCTCAGCCCACTCCAAACCCGGGAGATGTCCCCAGATCTTTGGGGTTCCATGTTTTTCCTCCAGATATCCCAAAGACCGTATTCCATGAGCCCCGTGCTCAGCAGCTTTGATCACATATCAAAGCTGAGTAGAAACTCCTTGTTTGGGGTCACCAAACCCCAGCAAGAGCTTTGAAGCCCCTCACAAGCACTTGTGGCTGGGTGTCAGCCTTACCTGGGTGCCTCATTTCCCAGGTGGGGTCCTTGGATGATGGCGAGGTGACAAAGAGGAGAGGGATGTTGTTGGCAGCTTCTTCTCTGGACGAAGCCAGGTAGCGCTTCATCCTGCGTGAGAGGGAAGGGCTGAGCTGGGGCTTGGTGCACACCTTCCCCCAAATCCTCCTTCGGGCCAAATCCTCATTTTCTGAGTCACTGCCCAGGAATTCATCTCCTTACGCTCAACGAAGCACATCCAAGGTGAAGCCAAACCTACATTCCATCCAGGTCGTTCCCTGGGAACATGAAGTAGTTGGTGGCTTCCAGCCCCAACTCTTCCCTTGAGCCTCTGAGGCCGACGAAGACGGTGAAACCCCCCTCGCCGTGGGTCACCATGTGGAGCTGGGACTGGATCTCTGCAGTGTGGAGGGGAAAAAGGGAATTAGTCTGTTCTGAGGGAAATCAGGCTTTTTTAGGATCCTCAGCTACAAAGAAGTGGTTTCTCCAATCCTGACCCTTTTCCATCAAACGCTGACCCTTCCCACACACACAACCATCCCCCTTCCACCCATCCATGTCCTTTCCACCCATCCTTGCCCCTTCCAGAAGATTTTCTAGCAACTGCCACAAATTTTGCGGCCCTGCGTTGTATTTTTTAGGGAATCCTCGCACCAAACCAGGACTTTGCAAACTACAGCCAGTTTGGGCCAATTAATTTAAGCTTAATTAAAACCCCTGTGAAGAAATGAGCGGCCAGGGCTGGATTTTGAGGGCTGTGGCACAGCAGCGACAGGGGGTTTGCCAATGTTAATTGGTAAATCTGCTTTTGGATGAGGCTTAGGACAGGATTAACGCCGTAACCCCGCCAGAGCCCAGCGCTGACGCGGTACCCGGCAGAGCCCGCGCCTCCACCGGCAGCAGCCTCTCGTAGGTGTTGAAGATCCCGGCATCCGAAATGACCACGGGAGCAAAGATGTCCACCAAATCTTGCCCTTTCTTGACACTCACACCTGGGAGGGGAAATCCAGAGGGGGAAGAATGAGGTGCTGGTGAAAGAAACCCCACTTCGGGGAGCAGCCCCACGCCCCATCCCAGGCTGGTGCTCACCGCAGGCTCTGCCCTGGGGGTCCAGCAGGATCCTCTGCACTGGTGCCTTCCCAAACACGTTGCCTCCAGCCTTCCGGATCACGGGAATGGTGTGGAAGGCGATTTCCCCGGCCCCACCCTTGGGGTACCACGCGCCATGGAGGAAGTGGTTCACCAGGATGCTGTGCATGGAGAAGCTGGCCTTGGAGGGGAGCACACCTGGGAAAAGGGATAGGGTTTGGGCAAATCATGACTTTGGGGCTTATCCTGAAGATTTTAGGATGAGGAACACCCTGGACACGACACTGGGAGGAAGGTGAGGAGCCTGGAGAAGTAGGGAGGATGTCAGGCATGGGTGTTCCCATGGCAAAGCCTGTGGTCACCAACCTGACCAGGTCATGGGGAGCTGTGAGCAAAGCCCAGGCGCTGGGATGGAGGGAAGGGGGAGGTTCAGGGAATACAGGGGGAACATTCCCTTGTGCAGGAATTCCCTTGTGCAGGAATGATGTCACCCCATGGGGAAGGTGAAGAACAAAGATGCTAGCAAAGCACCCGCCACAGCATCCCTGCAAACCTTCCAAAAGCATGGAAAAACTAGTTTCTTACTTTTTCTCTGTTTCTAAAGGGTTTAATGTTATCCCAGAGCCTCCTTGTCACCTACCGTAGGTGGGGAAGATGTAGCTGAGGACGGCCCGGAGCTCAGGGTTGGGGGTGAGACCATCCACCACCTCCTTGAGGCTGCGTGAGGCCAGGCGGGAGAAGGGGCAGAGGCGCGGGAGCAGCCGGGAGCGGATCAGGAGCCGGGCCAGGAACCGCGGGAGCATCTTCAGGATACCCAGCAGCACGACCCCACGGCCGGAGCTCTGTGGGGAGAGCCCGGGGCTTGCTGGGCACATCCGGCAGCTCAGACACGCCCCTAAGATGTTCCAAAGCATTTTTTTCCCCCTTAGATTCACTGCTGGGCATCCTGGGGAGCTGTGGGCAAGGGGAGTACTGACTCCCTCAAAGAGCTTCCCTTGAAAACCTCCCTTAGGAAAAGCTTCCTGAAAAAAGCTCCCCCACCGAAACTGCTCCAAAAAGGTCCTCCTGAAAAACTCCCCCAAAAAGCTCCCTAAGAAAAAGGTCATTCGAAAAAGCTTCCTTAAAGAACTCTGCCCAAAAAGTCTCCCCCAAAACATCTGTGGTGCTGCATTTTTGAGTTAGAAAAGGGCGATTTTGGATTTGTTTCCCAACACTTCTGGGGTGATGCCATTATTCCCTGGGGGTGCTGAGTATCCAGGTGCCGGGGGTTTCTCCTCTTTGTGTGACCCCCCCAGATCCAAACTCCCCTCGTTGTATCCCACACGGATCTGCCTCTACCTTCACCAACCGCTGGAACTCATCGATGGCTGACGCCTCCCGGGGGAACTGCTCCTTCAGCCTCTGGAAATATTCCCGCTTCCCAGAATGGAGGTGGTATGTCTTTCCAGCACCCTGGGGGTCCCCCAAAACCACGGCATCGTAGGTGGCCGGGAGTTGGGCCCATTCCAGCTGCCCATCCGTCAGCTGGTCCACCAGGAACCGCATCAGGGAGCCCTCCTGCATCTGCCCCACATAGTGGATCCCTAAAACAGACATTTTTCCGTTATTATTCTTTTTTTTATTTTCCCCTTTTTTTTCTTTTATTTTCCCACCCCAGGAAGCACCAAACCCACCTCTTATTTATCCATGCCCACCCCATCAGCTCCACGTGGAAGTGAAAGGGAAAATCTGGGATACACCCATCTCCCACTTGGTGTACACAGTGCTTGCCATTGCATCTTTAATTAGGAATCTGGGGAATTTTGTTACATTTTGGTATTTTTCCTAGTTTTTTTCCACCCTGGAATGTATCTCTTATTTTTCCACCCCCCAGCCCAGCAGCTTTGTATGGAAGGAAAAGGGAAAAATTGGAATACATCCGCCTCCCAACTGGGGTGAATGGCACTGGCTTTAGCATTTTTAACGGTAATTTTGGAGTTTTGCTACATTTGCTATTTACCTCTGCTATAAATAATTAATCCCAAAGATTCAGGGACATGCAGAGCTGGACTTTGTCTTGCCTCAAGAAGTTTGCCAGCAAGATGTGTCCTGAGATGACATCCCCCGTGCTGTGAATTACATAGGGGCAGGATATGGGGAATTTGGGATGTTTGGTATCCCACAGCCAGAGGATTTGGGGATGAAGAGCAGGAAAATCAGGAAAATGGGTTGTCTAACGAGAGGTGTGTGCTGGGGAGCCCTGGTCCTCATCCCAAAGAGTGCAATTCCCACCCTGAGGATCTCCCATGCCCCTCCCTTGGATCCGGGGGGAATTTGGGGCCCCAAATCGTACCAGTGTCAAACTCAAAGCCCTTCTCGGTGAAGGTGTGGCAGCAGCCCCCCAGCTTCCCGTGCTGCTCCAGCACCAGCACACGCCAGCCGGCTTTGGCCAGCAGAGCCGCAGCCGCCAGGCCGCCCACGCCGCTGCCCACCACGATGGCATCGAGCCCCTGAGGCACCTTCTCTGGGGAGAACACTGCGGGGAAAGGGGGGCGTCACTGGAGGGGCACCCCACGGCATGGGGGATCCCCGAAACCACGGTGAGCAGGTGGCACCGCGGGGGTGATGCTGGGGGGGACAGTTCCACCCGGGGGGCTAATGAATGCTGCCGCAGATGGAGATGCCACCCTGGGGGGGCCAAAACTGCCCTGGGGGTCCAGGACACCCCGGCGGGTGATGCCACCCTGGGGGTGATGCGGCTCGGGGGGATTAACGGCACCGCGGGGGTGGTGCTGTCCCGTGGATGACACCACACCGGGGGGCCAATGCTGTCCTGGGGGGCGGTGACACCCTGGGGTCCTGATGTCCCCGGGGGTCCCGTACCTGTCTTGACGACGGTCCTGCGCACAGCCTTGTCGGTGACGAGCGGGGCGGGAGGGCGGCGGGTGTCGGTGGCGAAGGGGTTGCGGCTGCCCGGGACCCGCGGGAGCAGGAGGGAGAGAAGCGGGAGGAGGACGACGAGGAGAAGGAGAAGGGGGGCGAGGAAGAGCAGCGCCTGCAGCCACATGGTGCTGGTCCGTCCGACCTGCGGAAGCCCCGCTCTGGCCCGCAGAGCCGGGAACAGCGGCTGGGACAGCGGGAACCGGAACAGCGGGGACGGGGGGC
>VXAC01007360.1:0-26797 GCA_013399225.1 Rhipidura dahli
ATAAAAATAGTAAGTTGAATCAGAATAAGAATAATAAGAAGATGAAGAGGTAGAAATATGAGTAGTAATAGTAAATAAAGATGATGAAGAGGAAGAAATAATAGTGGTGAATAATAATAAAAAGAATATGAAAAAGAATAAGAATAATAAGTTGAATAAGAATTATAAGAACAACAAGAATAAGAATAACAATAAGAATAACAAGAATAAGAAGAAATAATAGTACTAATTAACAATAAGAAATAGAATAAGAAAAACAAGAAGAAATAGAAAAATAGGAATGATGAAGACGAAGAAAAAGTAGTATTAGTAATAGTAAAGAAGAAGACTAAGATGAAGATGAAATAGTAGTAGAGGTAAATAATAATATCAAATTAAATACACATCCACAAATCTTCTAGAATCACAGAATGAAGGGAAGGGCCTTAAAGATTATCTAGCACCAAATGATTATCTTCCTCTCTCTCTCTCTCTTTCTCAGAGACCTCTTTCCTATTTCTATCTCTCTACCTTCCCTTTCCTGTTAAATAAAATTCATGTTAAATAAAGTCCGTATCTTGTGTTCATATGCTCTCATTTGCACCTTCACTCGGGCAGAGGCATCTCTCCCTAATGGGATCGTAACACCCGGGCAGGGTCCCTTCCAGCTTCAAGCATTCCATGGTTCTGTCAGCTCCTCACTTCCCTTTTCTTCTTCCCTCTGCTTTGAGCTGCGAATGTGCTTGAAAATGTCCAGCAAAGAAACATTTTCTGTCTGCTGTGGGGACCCACATGGCTTCGGGACCTGGGGGTCTTGGTCAACAGCAAATTTCATACAAGCCAACAACATGTCCTTCCAGCAAAGAAGGCTAAGAGCAGCCTGGGCCATATTAGGAGGAGTGTTGCCTACAGGCTGAGGGAAGGAATCCTTGTTCCATCCTTATCACCTGAAGTGCTGTGTCTCTGCTGGAAAGAGGCCACTGAAAGGCCATGAAGAGGATTCACAGGCTGGAGCATCTCTCAAATGATGAAAGGCTGAGGGAACTGGTGGGGAGGAGCTACAGAATTCTCCTGGGGATTTTCATAAGGGTATAGAAATGTCTCAAGGGAGGGTGACAAGGGGACAGAGTCAGGTTGCTGCACCAGCTCAGGCCAGTCAGGCCTTAAATTTTCACCTCTCTCTCTTGATTCATTTGGAACTAACTGGGGAAAAGTAGGTATCAGTAAAAACAAACAGCAGCAGAGAACAATTCTTTAATCTAATAACTGAAACAAAAAATGTAGCTTTTTAAGAGAAGCAGGCCTTGATGAATAAAGTTTTGGCACAACAGATGAAGGTTTGAGGGGGGGTAAACCCCTGGAAATAGAAGTCTAAAATGAGTATTTGTCCCTGTATTGTCACTGCATATTTGTTGATTTGCCACCACATAACAAACCTGTACCAGTTGCTAGGGAGATGCAGCATCTAAACATCTGTGCTTCACAGTGCTGTGGCTGTATTGGATCATGTTAAAACATCACCAATACAGACTACGAGCATTTGTCAAGTAAAGTCAAGGTGTAAGACTGTCTTTGCTTTTCCACAGAAGATATAGAAAGCTGTCCACAAATACTTGGGAGAATCTCTTATTAAGTGCCCATAATCAAGTGCACCACCAAAAGTACCAACTCTATTGCTACCTAGAAAATCATACACTTCTAGACTTCCTCTCTGCTGTGCTCCACACACACATCAGTGAAACCATATGTTCTACTGAAAAACTTATTTACCTTAAAAAGGTTACTTTTCAAGCCTGATCTTTTGTGTAACTACTGATTATTTGTATCTTTTGTCTACTTTGCACATAGTATTTCCAGTTATCTTTTTTTCATGCACAGGAAAGCATTCTGTTCTGAAAAATGAAACAGAAGCATATGTTCCTAATGCCTCTTTTCCCTTCAGATTCTCCAATAAATTTTTCTAATTGTGTAATAAGAAAAGACGGGACACACTGAGTCTAAAACTTTTCCAGCCAGTTTTCAGAAAATCAGTGGGTGATACTAATGAGATTTGACACTCTCTTACACTGTGTTAACATATCTCTATAATTTGATTCAATGACATGGTTTAATTGAGGGACTGGGACCTAAAACAAATTCCTTTAGGCTCCTGTATTGCATATGTGTATTTCTGTACCATTGTTACCTCTCTAATGTAAGAAAAAAAAGTTTTCCCTTGTCTTCATTTTTTTTTTATCTGCAGAATGTGAGTCTTATTATTCATCTAATCCTTTTCATACTAGAAGAATAGTGTAGCAACCCTTGATGGCAAATGAAACAATAGAGGTTTAGAAGTAGCAACTTTTGTTTCTTTGGAGAACTTAGTTCTGACTCTACAAAGTCCAAGAGGTCAGAATGTCCGAGACCACATGCATATTAGCAATATTTGTAAATGCTCAAAAATTCAAGTGATAAGCCATTAAAAATTTCTGAGGTACTTTTCTCATTCTTCTTCTCACAAACCTTCTCAATCCTTCTCACAACTGCTTACTACCATTATTTCCCCACAATTACCTCCCATTTATTGTAGTGACTTCCAGAAAATATTTTTCTTTCTGTATACCCAGTAATATGTAAACTAGAAATTATTGTCATCACCATCACATGCTAAAAAAACCCCATTTAAATATTTATATAGGATGACCTTTTATGCTGCTAGGGTAGTCATTTATACTTGTGACCAAACACCAAATTATAACTTCAAATACCTATTCCCTATGAAAAGTATTGGAAAATAAGATCCACGTTTGCATTTTCAGGTACTAATGATATTAAAGTTCACTATTCTAAAGATACAGGAAGAGATTAGTTTTACTAGAAATAATTACTATCAATACTATTAATAATGCTGGAAACTACTCAGCAGCACCTACAGCCTAATGTAGCATAGAATCACAGAATCACTGAATGGTTTGGGTTGGAAGGCATAGCGTGGCCCTGTTCTAGAAATTGTTTTTAATGCACACACTTAAGACATTGTGATCTAAAGATAAGCCTCAACCTGAGTGGGCAGCTGTGCTTTTTAAAATCCATTCATAAGTTGGGATATTTGTGTGTATACATATGTGTATGTGTGTGTTTATATCTATTTAAAGATGGAACACAAGGACTTTCAGGGAGTTAAGTCAGAGTACAAACTAAGAGCACATCAAGTCATTGATAATGAAAAGCTATTTCTGGTTTTTGGCTTAATGTATCACCTGGAGGGCTGCTCCATTTCTCAGCTCTACCAGAACCTGGAAACCACTGGCAAGAGGGTTTGCCTGTACTAAGGTGGTGCTTTTCCAAGAGTTGTGCTTCTGAGCCTGATGTCATAACCTGTGATTACTCAGTTATTTTGAGGAGGACCCCAGAGCTCAAGGGCACTACAAAGGGCAGAAGTCATCTTTTTTTGTCTATTTAATCTTTACCAAGTAAAAAGTGAGGGGAATGCCCATAAGTATCATTACCTGCAGTGTTCTCTTTGTCTCCATTTGCCTCTGCACATATTGACCCAGTGCAATGACAGATTAATGGTGACATTAAATGAGGTATTAAATTTAATCTTCTTTACTTGGTGTAGAAAAAGTTCCTTTTCCAAATCGCCTTTCTTTAATTTTTGCTTCATGATTGTCATTTTTCATTTGCTGATTTTATTCATGCTTGACTAGGCCAGTAACCTAAAACTGCCAATTGAGGAGTGAAATGCTAATCACATATCTTCAGTTGAAAGCATCAGTGTAAAAGTTTCCCATGCATTATTTACAATAATTATTTTCTGTCTCAGGGATTCTCCTGGTTCCTCCTAAAACAGTTCAAACATAACTAACAAAATGGCTAATTTTGGTTGTATATATTCATGGCAGTCCTTCCAATTGACAAAGTCAATTTATAATTGTTTAATCCAGGAAGTCTTAGAAAACTTCTGAACTTAGGAGGTCACTTTGCTACCCAAAAGATTTATTAGCAATTTCAGAGTTTTCTCTCAAGATATTTTGCAGTCTTTTTATTTCTTGTAATGTATTGAAGGGGTGTGGTGTTTAGTCTCTAGGTAGGAAGATTATTTTTACTACAGCTTACACAGCCATAGTGTTGCTAAATGATGAATTTAACATGAAAAATGTGTCAGCAGCAAGGAGTTATTAATGATATTTCATTTTAGATTACATATTAGGAAGAGATTCTTCACTGTGAGGGTGGTGAGGCATTGGACAGTTTGCCCAGAGAAGCTGTGTATGGTCCATGCCTGGAAGCAAAACAGATAAGGCACTGGTTGAATATTCCTTGAGAAAACACTTTAAAATAAAAAAAAACATTGCTTGATTTTTGTTTGTTTTGAAAAATTTATATAGTTTTCAATAAAAAATGTTCCTAGAATATTTTCTCAGCTCCAGGACAATTATCCTTGCGATGCCATGATTCTAATTCTGTTGGATATCTTGTACCCTCGTTTCCTACTGATGGAAATGTTCAGTGAAACCATTCATTTCACATGCCAAAACCTCAGAGGCTCAAGTTTGGGGTATACACATTATCATTATCATATCAGCTCTGTAACACTGACTGTGCCCTTTGCTTTCAAATGTGTCAAAATCCCAACACCATCTTGCAAGTCTTTACTGTTTCACTTTAGCATGAAGCCTTATCTGCAGGAACTCAGTATGTCTGAGTCATTCAACCTAGGTATTAGAATATTCTTATTTAACATATGACAAGCTGAATGCTGCTGCCTTCTGTCTGTGCTACTGGCTTTCCATCACCTCATCTCATTTAATGTAAAAGCCTAGTGCCAGAGCATTCTTTATGGAAACGTGCAATTTATTTTAAATTAACCACTTTTAAAATGATCTACATTTATTTTATCAAGTACTGGTGGAAAGGCAGTAGATTATATGCACCTAGCTGCTGAAATAAAATAAAATGAAGAATTAAATAACAGAAAGATGCTTCAAGGAGGATATTAAAACAGATCTTGGGAGCATCAATCATTCAGTGCTGTAAACATGAAAGGGCTTATTCGTTGTGTAAAACCAGAAATTACTATGGTGCACTCACTCTGTTTATTTCTTTATTTAGCCTCATGGTACTGGGGTAAAATCCCTTTAGCCTTACTAAATTTATATGTGGGAGGCCAGATGAATGTTTTGGATATGAAAACTCATATGTTGATGGTGTTAATGGTTACACCATCTTCCCCTTCCCTTAGTTTAACAGAGTACTGTATAAATTTGATCACTTTACTGTACCAGTGTTACCTTCTGTTTTGCAAACTTGACTATATGTGGAAGTCACCCAGAGATAACAATATTCTATTTAATTAAATATTCTATTTCCAGCAGCTTGACTTTGTGAGATTTCAAACAGGTCACTTGGAAAGCACTGCCCTTTTCAGCCACAGGATGGTCAGCTTACATGTTCACTTTCCAGGCAATTTTTCTGTACATGAGGTCCAGTCATGCACTGGAGAAGCTGTCTGTAAACAATAAAAGAAAATTAATTATGAACATGTACGAAGTGGAAGATGTTTAAATATAAGAAGAGATAGAGTGAATAAGGTGAATCACAGACTAAGTAGTAATCAACATGGTCATGTTGCTTCCAGAAAACCCCAAATCTTACTGTTTATAGAGTGTGCAAAGCTGAGAGTATTTCCATTTTAATAAGGCTGCAGCTGAAGTATTGTGTTTGGTTTACTTGTGACCTTTTAAAGAATTCTGAGCAGACAACAAAAGAGGATCAGAGGTACTGGAAAAAAGTTTAAAGAAAAGTAGAAAGACCTGGAGTTGTTTAATTTAGAGAAAAGTTGTAATAATAGTCTTCAGTTATATAAAGCTATGGTTGCTACCAGTTCAGAGGCAATAGACTATTCCAAAGGATAGGACAGGAACTAACAAACTTAATTTTCAGCAATGAAGATGTAGATTAGATGACAGAAAAAAAATGTGCTGACTATAAAGGTGAGGATAAATAGCCTGACAAGGTGACAGAGTCTACATCACTTGAGATTTTACAGAAAAGATTAAACAATCATCCACCAGAATTACCTGACATTTAGTTGGCTAAAAGTCATCTGAAGATCCTTTTGTATTTGCTCAGTTTCTGATTTAGAAATGCTCGGTTCAGGGGCACAGTTCAGAAAAATGTACACCACACCTCAAATTTTGTCTTCTGTGATAACTGAAAAAAGTAAGGGCAACACAGCTTTTCCATCTGAACAGCAGAGCAATGAAGACTGCTCTATTGAGTAAGCAGTGACTGACTTTCTCAGCCCAGCTGGTCTTAAGAAAAATAATATGCAAAATATCAATCCCAGTGTTCTGATGGAGAAAAAGTCCACCCCCAAAACCAAAAAAAACCACTCCCCCCCCAGTAAAAAACCCGAAACAACCCCCAGATCTTTAGAGTTAATCTTTAAGATTAATTTTACTTTGGGAGAAGAATGTTAATAGGTGAGAACATATCCATCCAGTTACTGGCTCCTCTTTAATAGCATTCTTCTTTTAGTTGTTACATGTTAAAGAAGCCTTAATCGAAAACTCCCATTGCATGGTCTCTTAAGCAGATCTTTATAATCCCATCTCTGTTAGAGGAAACTGCCCTCACTTTCAGGTGAATCTTATTAAAGGGGTTGTAGGGAACCTCCTAGGTTTGAGGTATTAGCTGCTTAGCAGGCCGGTTGTCCTCTTTGGAAATGTAAATGTATGGTTATGAAGATTAAAAAAAAAAAAAGAGAAAATAAATAACTTTCTTTTTTTTTCTAGAAGTGCTGTTTGGTGTGATGAAATGTCATCACACATCCTCCGCTGTCACACAGGGATTTTCAAGTGGAGGGACTAAGAAACACTCTTTGTTCTGTTGGGGTAGGCAAAATATTTGGGGTGTATACCTATTATACATATGGTTTTGTTTTGGGTTTTGTTTTTTGGGGTTTTTTTAACTCTAGTCTTGACACATATTCTCCCAGTACACTGCCTTTGATTTCCAAAGCACACACGTGCCAACACCACCCATCTTGTAGAGCTGGTGGCTCTAGGACCTGGCTGTCCTGGAGTGGTCTGACCTGTGCAGAAACTTCTGGTCCGAGGCTGGCAGTGGCTCCCTGGGAAGAGAGTGGGGACAGGAAAAACACCACCCCTTCTAAGTTCCTTCCAGGGGAAAAAACATCCACCTTCCACGGGGGTGCAACAGAAAAGGGGTGCCTGCCTATAGAGTGAATTTCTGAAATCCTTTTGGGCCGGTTTGGCCAAATTTGGAGGAAGATAGCCTCTGAGAGAAGGCAGGTTACAATCACCCCTACCCCACCAAGTTCAGGAAAAATAAATTTTCCTCAGAGGGAAGTGAAAGAGATAAAAACTATTTATTTAACAAATATACAGGAAAGGATAATAATGCTAAATAATAAAACCTCTCCCTGTGGAGAGAAACCTGGGAAGATTTCAGAGTCCTTCTCTGGTAGGTGTAGGTCCCTCTCCTCCTCCTCGGAGCGGGGTTGGCGTGGGCCCACCTCTGGGGCCTCGGAAGAAAGTTCTCCCAGTGTGTTCTGATGTTGAAACAGTCCAGAAGAGAAGAAGGGAAAAAAAGCCAACAAAAGTCCCAAGGAAAAAACAAAGTTCAACTCTCTGTGTCCCTCCAGAGAAAGGGAGCCCAAAGCTGGCTGGAAAGCAGGCAGGGTGCTTCCTCTGCTCTTGCCACCGCAGCAGCCGAATACAGAGCAGTGTCTGTCTGTGTCCTTGAACAACTGTTTTGAAAAGTTCTCTCAGGTTTTTTCCTCTCTTCCCCGTCTCAGGCTCAGTTTAAAGGCACAGGAAAAGTACAAAAGTAATTTCTGGGCATAGAGCAGATGAGAGGGGATGCACATCGTAAAGTCACGCCAAGACACCTTTAGAGAGGGCCCACTTACTCTTTTGACAGACCTTCTGCTGCTGAAAATGGTATTATCTGACAATCAATATCTGATGCTTCTGTTCTAGGCCTCCACAGACTTTTATCAGCCCAGGGCCCACCCCAAGGAAGTGCTGCATTCCTGCTGATGGGAAAGATTTAGCACCTTTCCCACCAGGTTACTGGGTCAGCTAATTTGGGGAATCATCCCACAGCAGCTCTGGGGACCTTGGAGGCTCTGGAAAGCAGCTGCTCAAGCTCTCCTGCAAAGCTCTGTGGGATGGAGCCAGCTGCCAGGCCTTGGTGAAACAGCTCAGAGTCGGGGAAGGGTCCTGTTTGTGAAGCCCTCAGGCAGCTGATGAGAGGATCAGTTGGCACTTCAAAGAGAGGAATCTCTCTAAAGGGCTGAAAGGCTTGCTTGCTTCTGGCATCAGGAGAGATTCTTTCCTTATCTAGACTGCCTTATTTTTTTTTAATGTTATTCAAAATGGAAACCCATTTGAAAGAGAAACTGCCAATGCTGGAACAGTTTATTTGCTTACCCAGGAGAACAAAGAGCCTATAACATGTAATTCAGTGTATGCTAGGGTCCCTTTTGGTGGTAGAAAAAGTGAGTTGCTTATAATAATGTTTGCTTTTTTCCCTATAGGTATGAGTGAATGAAATGAGAAGTCTGGTGATATCATCTTATTACTCAGTTGCCTATAGATGGTGAGGCTTGGATTCATAATTGCATTAAGAGCCATAGCTTATGCTGATCATTAGCAAGGAAAATTTCACACTAGAGATTCATTGTACTAAAGACCAGTTAAATTACAGTGTGCGTCTGCACATTACAGATATTATGATTCATTTCTGGCTTTAAAATACTATAGTTAGGAGAAATTATCTCGCATATTTCAGAGTAAAACCAAAGCCTGGAAGAAATTATTTAGTGTTTGTAGTATTTGGCTTTTTTGACTGTAAAAATGTCACTCCCGGCTCCAATTACTGTATCAGTTTGCCAGTGACTGACAGTAAAAATGTTATAGAGGTAGACTTATTAACACTCCTTTTTCACAGCAGAGCACGAGTCCTTGGTTATTCAAGCAAAATAGTAAGAACCAGTGTTGAAAGTGACATAAGGTACCTGGAAAAGAACAAAAAATTTAAAACAGGAAAGCACAATAATCTGCTCTGGTCTGCTATGCTGTACTGCTTTATTTAGCATTTCTACTCTAGCAAAATTACAGAAGGAATATAAAGAAGAATGGAGGATATCAGCTCTGAAAAAACTACACAGTCACCTCTCTCTTTTGGACATAAAATAGGTTGAACGGTAGCTAGGATGTAATTAGGAACTTGTCTGGCAGTTATGCACTCGTATGAGAGGACTGCAAACTGAGGGTCTACCAAATAATTAGTTTTTCCTAAACATTCACCTAATTAAATTGCAAAATAAAGCAACTCTGATTCTCTCCCTAATGTGCTATATAAATGGTCAAGGAATAGGGCTTCAGAGAGATCCTCCTTCTGGGAAACAAGTGCATTCCTCTTTTCCTGAGCATTACACAATGAATTTACTAATTAGTCAGGACAGGTAATTGCTCTTGCTCATTTTGAGAGAGCCTGTTACTGGTTGTGTTTGCATGCAGGTATGGTTGGGGGTTTTGTTGGTTGGTTGGTTTTTTGGTTTGGTGGTTATTTTTTTTTTTTTTTGGGGGGGGAGGTCGGTGTTTGTTTATTTGCTTTTTAACATTTTATTGTCAGTTTTTGCCTGGGCAGTTGTTACCTTGGACTGCAGCAGAGGAGCTGAAAACAGTCCACAGGGAGTAAAGATGCTGTGGGATCCTGGATTTTTTTATAAATAAGTCTAAAAAAGGTATTGGAAACCTCCATTCAATGGATGCTTCTGTGAAGCCAAAAGAATTGGCATTTCCAATGAGAATGGAAATGGAAAGAGAAAACGGGGGGAGAGTCCCAGCTTTGGCCTGTGGAATTTAGTCTGAACAGCAAAAGCACGTGAGGGCAGAGATGGAGCACTGGGCATTGTGTCTCAAGATGTAGATATGGATTAAGGAAATCTTGCAAAAAAATAGACCTGAATTTCCTTATCCCAGAAGTGGGTCAGCTTCAAACTGCCTCAAGGGAAATGTACAGCCTTATCTCTTGGAGTGTTTTAACACTCTATAACACTGTGAAGCAGGTTCAGACAAGCATATAAAGCAGAATTACCATTTGCTTCCTGACCCCTATATTGATTTGTGCTCATCAAATGAACAATCCCATTCAGCTAATCATGTGGATATAGTTTGTTTTGCTGTGCTTTTGTTTCACTAATCAATATATATATAAATCAGAGAAAAATAAAATTATCTTTAGCTTCCTTTTATTACAAGAGAAAGAAATATATCTAAAAGTTTCAGTAAAAAGCAAGATTTTGGAGCCTGCTGAGTCATAATCTTGATACTGAATTCGTCTCCATGTAGGTATGTGGATAAAAGCCTGGTTACTTATGATGGTATATTTTATGAGAGCCGCCACACTGAGAGTAGAACTTGAACTTTGTATTTACATTTCAAATGCTCTGTTAGTTTAGCTTTAAGGTTAAATGCAGGTGTTTTTGTAGAATTTCCTATGCCCTTCTGGGTCAGTTCCTGTTTCAAAGTCAGTCTTTATAATTAGCCAAAATTCTAGGACATATATTCAGTTGCATCGGAGGGACAGATTCTAATTTTGTGCTTTTTTTTTTTTTTTTTTTAAATGAAACTCCCTCAGTAAATATTACCATTTTGACTCTGTTTTGGGGCATCCTGCAGCTCTCTCAGTTGGTTACACTTTAGAATAAAATCCTGCCCATAAGAATATGTCTTGAATTATAAAAACACACAACTGTACCATGGGCACATTTTTTTTTCTAACTAGAAAGGATGGCACCGAACATAGTTAAGTTTTAAGGACCAATTTATAGTTTCGTTTTGCACTGGTGCTGGCTGTCCCTGGGTCTTCCTGTGGGCTGATCAGCTCTTACTGAACTCATTGCCACTGAAGATTTTTAATATCATCCCTTCATCTTAAGTCAAGTTAGCTGCATGCTGCATTTTCTCAAGAGATCCAGGTGTGCATAATATTGATTTATTATTTTTTAAACAGGTTTTTATTTTTCATTTCTCCATGGTGAACTAATGCCTAAAGAAGAAATAGATGAACTGCATAAAGACTCAGATTACTTTGCTCCTTTCTCCCTAGTAATTATTTATGAGCACACAGCTGCTATATTCTGCAAAGTTCGTAGCAAAAGATACGGAAGTTGATGGTAGGCAAATGTGAGAATGTAAAATGTTATGAGAGACTACCAATACAAATAAATTATTCTGAGTTTGCCCTTCAATCTGTTTGTATTCACATTGCATGTATTTTAAAACTCATCTAATTTTTCACAGAAATTTCAATAAAATATTTATTTAAATGTATTTTCCTGTAAATCTATGCAGATATCGAGCAGATCATTCAAACTCACTGTCATTTATTCTTTGAAAATTAATTAATTTTCTCAACATTCGCAATTTTATTCATCACTCATATTTTAAATTACTAATATTCTAGATCCTTAAAAGAAATTCACTAACTTGATTACTTATTTCTCTGAACTATCTGAATAATTCTTACATGTCACACTTTTTGGAGACAGAGGGTTAACTGCAATCCTTTGCAAAGGTATTTGGATAAAAGTAGGATCCAATTAACCTACATCATTAACAATTGCTTCTTGCTATTCATATAGGTTATGAATAGACTCATTAATAAACCAAATGAAACCTACATAGGATCACCTTTACCAATATGCTCCACAGAACTCAAGTCATTGCTATTTTTTATTACACCAGTGTATAATTCTGTGACAACAATAACTCGATGACTTGATTATAGTATTAGATACACAGATATAAATACACCTAAGGTCTCCTGTTGGTGGATCACCTGCTCAGCTCTTTCTGTGGAGGCTCTACAAATGTATTATTTTAACCTCTCAGTTCTGCCTTAAATTCAAAGGGCATCAGGAGTACTTGGGAAGGAGCACAAGGCAGAGGCACAAGGACACTGGCACTGCATCTTTTTTGAGAGCCCCATTGTGTATGATGCTGATCCTGTTAACATGACACTCTACATGTGTGACTTTCACACAGAATGGTGCCAGCAACATTCCACTGCAATACTTTAACTTTATCCAAGCAGCTCAAGGGTTTTCCAAACTGTACTTTTTGACTGGAATTCTCTAGATGCTGCTGAAGCTGTACTATTCCACTAAATTTACCCTTAAAACATATGCTTTTTGTACACATGTGAGACTACTGCCAAGTAGTTTGCAGTTGCCTGAAAGTGTTGTGCAGTTGCACTCTATGACAATCCCTGCTTGACCACAGTACTTGCCATATTAAACATATTTTTATTAAAAGCTTGTTCTCAGACATATGATGTAAAATGTAATTAGTGACTTCGAGGTTTTGTGTGTGTGTGTTCACAGGACAAGAATTATTTTAATGATCTTCAAATCAAGTATTGCATTTGCAAACAGTATGAACTAAAGCGCAATGTTATGCCTGTGCTAAACTGTTATCCTGACCTATGGTAATGTTTTTTTGGGGAGAAGGATGAGAGTGGGGGAAAAGAAGGAAACATATCAGAATTTATCAATATTATACAATCAGATCATAGCTATCTGATTGTTTTGCTGATGTTTTCAGGGATACTAATGAAAAATGCACTAGTTCAAGTTCCTAATAAAAATGTGTTCTGCTTTCACGAAGTTTTATCCACCCACGCCTCAAAAAACCCCCACTTTTATGTGGAAATGCTTCCACAGTCCTAAAACAGGTATCCTTCATAGTTCAGTAGAAAACTGTCCAGAAGAGGGATTGCTGGATGTTCTTTCAGAGACACATACTATAACCAGCTCTACTGATTACTGAACTGAACTCTAAACAGATTAACAGTGTAGCAGAGTTACAAAAGAAATTAAATTGGAATAATCAAGTAAACGATGGAATTGAATATACCAGGAATATTTGTGTCTGTACTGCACATTGTGTGGTATTATTTGGTATATTTAATTATTTGGATCATTTTGCTCTTCTACAAAATCCAATGCAAAATTTCTGCAAGTAGGCTGATAATTAATACTATCAAACTAGCAGAACTGAATGAACTGTGAGATTAATTCTTAACTGTCAGTCTTTTCAGCTGTGGTTACAACCCAAATTTCATACTGAATTTGGCTGCACAGATGTGGCACCACAGTCTGCAGCTGTCTTCAAATGCTTCATAAAACAAAATTTGAAGGTAGGTTCCCAGCTTCCAGATCTCACTTCCAGCTTTTCCCCTCTAACACACAACAGTAACGTTAGCAATGAGATTTCTTGTTTCTCTAATATGAGATTAATGCATTAATGCAGCCTTTACTTTGAATAGAATTAAAATTTCTTGAGACAGCTTTACCAAAATTATCCCATCTTCACATTAAAAGAGAAACAGTTCCATTGACGTCATCAACAATGCCAGCTAATGGAGGAATGAAGCAGGGGATTGATACATTCCTGACCTTTCCACAGTACATTTTAGAGCTAAAGAAGCCTTTTCTTTTTCCAACTCCTCCAATATTCTTCTTTCGTTCACTCTTTAAATGCAGTATATCTGACTTTCCAATTCCATGAAAAACAAAGGAACAGATTTAATGCTTGGGCAAATGACCAACAGCTGTGTTGCAAATCTTGTTTTTAAGGGAGTGAAAGGTAACCTGCAGCACCCAACAGTTTAAAACAGCAAAACAAAGCAAAAATGCCTGATGCATGTATGGGTGGTGCATCTCTTTTTCTGTCCTCACATAATCTGTAAGGTACCCTTGACAGAATATTTGGGTGCTATCCCATGACTGCTTCTGTCAACACAAGCTGCTGGTCTCTGGGTCATGTTCTTTTGTTTGTTAGCTGGAAAACATGGAGTTAAATTATGTCCTCATAAAACAGTAGCATCTTTACTCAACAGAAAAATGCTCTATCATTCTATCTAAATGGAAAAACTCTGGATCCAAAGATTTTAGGTTTTGTAGGATTTTTGGACTGGAGTGCTGGGGTGTTGGTTTGTTTTTTTGGTTTTTTTTAGGTTAGTGATCTTTAATTACATGAAAATTGACAAAACTATAAGAAGAACATAGACAATGAACAGCTTGCATAACATTTTTTTAACTCTAAATGGAACATTATTTGAAAGGAAAAGTAGTCTTGCACATAGAACACTTACTTATTTTAACAAGATTAAGTATATTTGTAAAGGAATTTACATAGTTTACTTTATGGCCAGTTAATGTTTGTTCCTTTTCCAAGACAGAGAAAATAAATTTTTATGCAATTTGCTTCTGCTGTTAGTGCTAGAACAAAAAAGAAAACAAACTTGGATCTCAACAGACAACCTAATTATGTTACCATTGTCTCTTTACAAACACAATTTTCACCTGTTTTGAAGTGTGTCCAATTTAAATTCCTAATTCAGTCCTGCAAAGGCAATGTCAATACAGGAATCCCACATATGGCAGGGAAAATTGTAGTAAAGAGAGTTTGTTTCAGCCTTTGATTTCTTTGAGTTCTGAAATTCTTATGCTCAGGATTTAAGCCCCAGCTTGTGAAAATAAAGCTGGAGCACCTCATCCCGTCCCCTGTTTGTGGATATTGCAGAATCATTTTATAGTTCATCAGTTTGGCAAAAGCAGCAGTCTCTGCTTCAAAGAGGCCTAGAGAAAGAAAGAAAGTAGGTCCCCTTGCTTCAGACAGGAATGTGTTGCAAGACCGTATAAAGAAATGTTCACTGGAGTTTGCCTGCCCTGCTCTTGCCCAGGGCTGGGGATCTTGGAAGCCAGGAGGAGGAACCAGAAGCAGCTCAGCCCAGATGGATTTTTCTGAAGGTCAGCTTTATTCTGCTCCCCCTTTCCTCCCCTCCAAAGCTGTGTTTGGTTGCTCCTGTAGTGTTTATGATTCTTACTGTTGGGGCTCAGATTGCAGCATCAAGAACTATTGATTTGTGGTGCCTTGCGTAAAAAGAAGGGAGATGTGAAAGTTTGTTTCTGCTCACCTTGTTTAGCAGTCTGCAAAAGGAGACTGAGAAGGGATTTCTCTTTTGCTTCTGAGTTGAGAGGAGGCCTGTTTAAGCCTAAAGCTGTTTTGAATTAGTTTGCACGCTAGAAGCATACTGATGGGCTGCAAGCACATATGCCACAACTATACTTCACAGGAGGGTTGTTATTTCACAGGTGCATTTTGCATACAAAGTTTGCATAGGGGAAAAGGGAGGCCAAGAAAAAGGCAAGTAATTAACTCTATTCCCTGCTCCTTCAAAAAGCCTATCCCGAGGTAGCTCAGGAAATTCATTATAAGCCTGCCTCTTCTATCCTCCTTAGAGTAGCACTTTACTTTCTGGGTAAGCCAACTGAGCTTGTTGTTTGTGGTTATAAAGCCATCTGCAGCCTTTTCTGTGCCCTCTGGTCTTTCCCCCATCTTCACTAGCTCAGACAGAGTCTGATTTTGTTTCTTTTACTTCAGGTACAGCTATGATACCAAGGTTTTCCCCCTGATCTTGGGACTCTGAATTGAATAAATTTTGTTTACAATTCCAGGCAAAGTATTCTTCTTGGGGAAGCAATTTATTTTAGAGTAAAGTGTGTTGGCATGTGTCACACCTTATCTGAGCTGTTGTTGCAGTCTGTCTGCCAGCTCTGGAAGACAACAGTGATTTGTCTCATTATGCTGTCAAGCATTCCTTGATATTCCTGAAAAGTAGACTACAGACCACTTAAAACATAGACCACAGCATAATTGGTTGGTTGGTTGGTTGGTTGGTTGGTTGGTTGTTTTAAAAGCAGCTTTACAGCATGAAAACATTAATGGTACCTTGTGACATCTTCAGGGTGTCTAATTGTTTTGGCACAGTACCAAGGGTTGGCCAGGTCTCTGTGAAGACCTGCATTCAGCTGGCATTGAACACTGGAGATGCTGACTCCCAGAAAGACTTGGGACGAATTTAGGCCCTTGGAATATGGCTGCCAGTGCTGATACCATAATCCAGATTTTTCAGGCATGTACTGTTTTTCAGGTTCCCCTTTTATTATTTAATGTAGGTCTAGAATATCTAAGTAAATCTCTTTCATCTTTCCTCTTTAACCTCTCAAAAAGTAAACCTCTTTCTCTGTCAGACCTTAGCCTTCTATTATGAAAGAAATCCTCTTAAATAGATGTCTGAGTTCAAGATTTGTTTTGTGTGAATTTTTTACCTTAAATGCTGAGTTCAAAGATGTAACCTGTGAACCCATTTTCATGTTTCCTGAGGCATAGAAATGGTCCCCTGCTATGTATGAAACAGCAAATTCTTTTTTAATGTAGAACAGAAACTCTAGAGAAAAAAAAGGTGATTGTTGACTCCTTTTCTGAATTAACATAATATGTTAATTCTTATATCCTTCCTGTGATATTTATACCTTTTTTTTTTCACATTAAAAATTATTTACTAATCACTTTAAACTACTTTTCTCTTTCTTTTAGTTTTGAAATTAGGAAAAATTCCTTCCCAGAAAGGGTTACCAGGTATTGGAACAGGCTGCACTGGGAAGTGGTAGATTCACTATCCCTGAAGGTATTTAGAAAATATGCAGATGTGGTGCTCAGGGGCATGCTTTGGTGGTGGATTTGGCAGTCTTAGGTTAAGGGTTAGATTTTGATGTCTTTTCCAATCTTACTGATTTTATAGTAATATTTAAAGAGTTGGCCTTGCAGCCTTTCTTTTTATTGTAATGGTGCCACAAGTTAAAATTCAGATTACACTGATTTGCTGTTAGGCATGTGGGAACTTTTGGTCAGTGAACATAGCACTCTGAGTTTAATTTGGATTTTTGGGTTGGTAATGTTTTTAACTTTTGTTGCTGCACTGAGCTCATTTTAGGTAAATAAAAATAATGTTTTTTTTCCATAACCCAGAATAAGACTATGAAAAGAATTTAAACAAAGATGCGCAAAATCTGGCCCCAGGGTTACTATTTATTATATGCATCTATTTTATTTTCAGTGAAATACTTGATAGGTTATTAACAACATTCCCTGGAAAGCTGAGTTGGAGATTGTCTTGTGTTCTTTGATTTCAGCTCCTTCATTCAGTTGCCAAAGCACACAAATGAGAGTAATTTCAAAGGAGTCTTTCATGTAAATGTCTCTTAAAAAGAAAAGCTAAAATGCAGCCAGAAAATGCAGGAGGAGAAATGCCACCGTGTATCAGGATTATGAACAGGGAAAACTCACCTATTATGGATGTTGCAGTTCTGTGTTCTAGGTCATGCTTTCTTTGGCCTGGTGATTTTTCTTTTTGTGGGGGGGGAGGTGGGGGAATTTGTTTTATGGGGTGTTTAAGGGTTAACTGAACTTTCTGGAGATCAGAAAGAAATAGAAATTCCCCACTCCTTTTCTTTTTTTATTTATTTTTTTTTTGAGATACTGTTATTTGTCACAGTGAAAAAACACAGAAAGACTGTCTATTTCCAAAGTAGGTTCTGTACAGATGAGGATCTTTCAGCACAGTCATAAAATCAATATTTTTACTAATATTAAGGGCTGTTGGATAAATTGGTTTGTCTTTGCCTTCATCTGTTTGTAACTTCTCCCCTGATACTTCTAGTCCATCTCCTAAAGGAAAACAGAGATGGATATTTACACTGTTGGTCTCCAGTCATCCTCTTTCCTTCCTTTTCTTCTAATTTGCCAAATGTCTGACCTGACAGCAGAGGCTGCAAAGGTGCTACATTTTTACAGATATTACGAAGGTGTAGTTAAAAAGGAGAGAGGGCATAAGACATCATTACCATCTTTTCTTAAGAAAGTGACTGCAGTGGGAGCTCACCTCAGCAAAACAGGGAAGTAGCCAGGCTCAGAGGATTTTTATTTTTATTCAGTGAATCATGTAGGTCAATTTTCTCTAATGAAGACAAAGTAGAAGCAGAATTATGAGGTGGAGATGTAGAGTATGTGCCTGCAACTCACTCAACTCTTCTGCTTATCTTTTCCTAACTCTCTGCATTACCTTTGGTACTGCTGAGTTTTGGAAACCTGTCATATCAAATTGTAGTAAGAGGTGTTGGAACTGTGCTCTTACTGAAATTGGCATATAATAGAATATATATGTTGGGGTTTTTTTACAGGTTGGCATTATTCTGGGCAGCACCTTTTGTAATTGGTTAAAATAACAGGTTTTGATCAGTTGAATGTGAACCAGTTGGCAGATGAGTTGCTGGGCATCTGATCATTCATGTTTTCAGTAGACTGCAGCCTGGTTTTACTCTGTCAAAGATCATGACAAGACTGCTAAATTTTAAATATACAAGTAGTGCGGTTAAATTTTCCCTGCATTTTTTGATTTCTCAGGGTGAAAATCTTTCAGGGTGACCTAGAAGCTCTGAAGCAAGAATCTGAGGGAGAAGTGCTAGTTACTAGTTTTCATTCTGAAGTGTGGATTCACATCATATATGATCTTTCTTATCCAGCACTATGAGAAAATAATTTTCATGATAAAAGATATGAACTGATTTCCTAGGCTGCACAAGGTTATAAACACATGAATTCCAATAATGTGTTACTTGTAGATTTTTCACTTGTGTTTATTGGTACTTTTTTCTTAATGATTAAATGAATTGTTATGATATACTGTACAATTACAATATTGGCTAATGTCATTCAGTGTATATCCAGATATTAAGACACAAAATGGTTAATACTGACAATATAATTTCAGAAATTCTGTAATCTAAAGGAAAAAAAAAAAACAAACCAACAAACCAGAGATACGGTTTATTTTTTAAATTTCTGTAAAGGCTTTATTTAGGTCTCTCCTTGATGGGTTTGCTTATTCCTTCTAATTGTACAACAGAGTTTGGGACCACTTCAAATTACCTCGCCTGACTATCACAACTTTAGATATCAGTGATACAAGCACTTTAACCCCTTGGACATTTAAAATAATAGTTCCATACTACTTGAATCATCACAGAAACTCAGTCACTCAAGAATTCAGGTAATGCCTGCAAGTTCTTCAGCCCAGATTGTTCTTTGTGTAAAACAGATCATGTTTAATTCCCCATGAAATAAAATTTTACTATTATGGTTGGCTGTGATGAGATTACAAGGAGAAATAGGGGGTGAAAGGAATGAAATTCAATTTATTTTCCAAGGTGTTGCAATATATTACATCTTCTATCTCTTTTGTGTGATCTAGAGGAAAAATAATTTCATTTCAGTCAAACAATTCAGGAGGACTCTGCAAAAGTCTTCACAACAAACAGCTGGGGAAAAACAACTTAAGTGTTTGGGTAACAAATATCTCAGAAGAGTTAATTCCCTTCACTATGTCTGACAACAGACCCCTAAAAATTTCAGTGCGTATTTGGAAATGGGACTGAAGAAAATGCTGTTCACAAAGTTCATCGTGCATAGTCCTGTGTAGATGTTGCAGAAAACTGAAAATGTGCTGAAGATGCAGAGCTTCACAACATATCCATGTGACAAGAATCATGTCTCTGAAGGATGTGCTGGTAACGAAAAGAAAGGGTATGTGCAGGCAGAAAAAAGTTTGGACTTAAACTCTGGAGACACCCAAATAATTCATAATGTTGGCAATAGCCTGCATATTATATTTATCCAGCAGAATAAGTATAATAGGAAGGACAGAAACAGCAGATTAAGCTGTTAAACAAGCTGGGGGACTGCAGAGGCCTTTACATTTGTAAGTTAGCTTTTAAACATAAAGATATTTGAATAATTCAGGGTAAAGAAAAGAGTTGTGAAACTGAGGATACATCCAGAAAGAGGTCAAGCTGTGTAACCTGAGTCTTTTTTCTCTGATGGCTTCTCAAAGGCAAGAGTACAAAAAATGTATTTTTAAATTGAAGTGAAAGTGCTTTTTTAGGTACATTTCTTTGCTTGTAAACTTTTTTCACTAATCCTTAGTTAAATATTTGACTTCAAGTTTTGTTGAACACACAGAATTCTTCCTTTACCTTTAAGCCTTGCTGTGTTCTTGAAAGAGTTGAGCTGTGCAAATTCTAGGAAACAGTCAAACCTCTTGCCTCAACTTCATCTTTCAGTTTGAAAAAATCTGTTCATTACAACTCGTTTAATGGGAAAACATACATGTATGTGAGCAGATAAAACAAGATCTTGGAAAGAGATCTAAGATAAGTTCAGTTTTGGAGGAAACTTGGACTAAAAATTGTTACTCATAGAAATGTAAAGTCATGAAGAATGATGAATTTTGAATATAGAGTGGATTGACAAGAACTTTAAATAACTTGGGTATATCTATTTAATAGCAATATGTTGTCATATTGCTATTAAATACATATATATTATGTACATACATATTAAATACATATAAATACAGTGTCATTAAGATTTCTAAATCAGTCTCTACGACATGCAGGATAGATACATGTGATTCTTTTGCATAGGGAGGAATAAAATGTTTTAAAAATTTTTTTTTTATTTTATAGACACATTGATATGTTTTATGACCCATATGTAGACTGGTTCCATGCACCAAGCTAGGTCATGGCAAGAATAAGAATTTTAGAAATATGGAATGTATTGTGTGGAAATAAAGAACCAAGATTCTACAGTATAATATCTTTATGGCACAACACAAGCTGCATTTCAAGAGTTAACTTTGTTCTGAAACTACTTAAATTATGTGGTCATAGCTATTGGACTGTAGAACCTGGAATTAGCAGTGGACAAATTGTCGACTGCTACGGAAGGAGATAATAGCCCTCTATAACCCCTCTTGGGAAATATAAAATAAACATAGCCTGACACAGCTCAGTAAGTAGAACGCATTTCATGGTCCAGTAAATCTTACAGATCATGATTAAAGGTCTGAGTGCTACTGAAAATAATTTGAAGGAAGAAGTATAATTAGTGTATTATATTCCCAATATGACTTAAAAAAAAATAAAGTAGTAAGTTTACCTGCTGAGGCTGAGGCCAGTCCTGGTAAATGTATACTCAAACAAACTGTGTAGCACAAGTAGTTGTTAAACCTTAGCCATAACCCATGCTTTCATCTCATCAGTCAATGGCTGCTGACTTTATGCTCCTGCTTTTCTACTTGTGGGAAAATCAGCTTGGGTGTGTCTCCTCTGTTTAGCCCCCTAGTTTTTATAAAAATTCAAGAAATGAAGGGGAACTGGTCCTCAGTAACTTAAGACAACTACAGTGCTTTGTCTGCATCTGAGCACAGCTCATCCTTAGCTGTGTTTTCAGTCTGCAACTCCCACATCCTTTAGATAACACAAATCATGTCCTAAAGGGTCATGTTTCCCTCCATTGTCATTCTAGACTACATTTTGGGGTTAAAACCACGTGCAGATGTTTATATCTTGTCGGTCTCTCTCAAAAACTGTGTCAGGCTGTCAAGACCAGGTTCTAAACTCTGCCTTGGAGAAAACAGCTAAAAGCTGCCAGGCTCCAGCTGTGCCCATGGCTGGGTGCATGGGACGTGGGGCACTTCTGTTTCGCAGGCACATGACTTGCTCCTTCATGCTTGGAGGTGCCACTCAAAAAAGGAGTTGGAGCCAAGCTGAGATCCAGCTCCTGGACTGGCTCACCCTCTGAGCTGTCCTGAAGTTGTGAAAATGAAAAATGAATGTAGCCATGAAGTAGTTAAAGCAGTTTGCTTGTTGGTGTAGCAGATATCAAGCCTCCATGCAGAATCTGCTCACGTTTGCTTTCAGTAAAACAAACCACATCCGGGTAACACACTAATACAATTAACTAGAATTAGAGAGGAACTTGCAGAGGGAGCTGGAAACAATTTCCCTGATTTTTTAAATATTCCCATCTAGGAAAGGAATCCTTTGAGGTGACACAGAGCTGAGAGAGAGAACAGACGTGGTAGGGAAAAGGTGGCAGTGTATATGGAAAATCCCAGGCAGGATATGCAGGAACCTGCTCTCATTCCCACTCGTATTTCAGAGTGGGTTTTTGTCCCCCAGTGTCAGAACAGCTGGTTGCACTCTTGCATAGGGATTTACTGAATCCAGACTGGTTGACTGGAAGTTTGTATGAGTAGGTGGATGTCAAGGATGTCAAAGTACAGGTTTCCTGTGGTTCTGTCTGTTATAGAGAGAGAAGAGACACCTAAGCCCACTTTTCTCACTTCCACACTTTGCTAGGCTCCTGAATGAGAAGAAAAAATTATTGAAATACATAAACATCTTCAAATGTAATGCAGTTGGTAATAAAATATGCTGTATGAGGTAATCAATTATAAAAGCACAGTTAAAGGAGCCTTTGATAATTGTCAGTTTTGTGAAGTTCCCAGTACACTGCTGTGCATAAGAGAAAGTCGGATGGGCAGAAATGTTCTGTCAAAATTGCTCTTGTTAGAAAATTGGAATAAAGCTGGTTTGGTAATTTGAGAATTCATATTTGCAGAATCTAGCAAACCAAGAATTAAATTCTTTGCTTAGTAGCAGAGTGACCCACAGTCACAGCTATTTTAGTGCCTCTCTTACAATGAACAGCTTAAAGGGGATGTAGACTGTTCATCACAATTCTTTTCTATGAATACTGAAAAAGGTTCAGCAGTGAATTTCTTCAGCTCTCTAGCATTTTGTGAGACCTCTGTCTTTCCCATGCAAGCTATCTAAAAAAAGTTGCTGTTTTGTAAACACTTGCACCTGTGGTTGTATGGCAGGATTGTTATGGTTTTAACCAGCAAAATATTTTGGAATGGATGTCTTAGAATTTGGCCAATCCCCTTAAGGGGTGGATGGCCAAAGGACCAATTACCTTAAGCCATTTAACACACTTTTTGCAAACTAACATATAAAAACTTTGGGAAAAACCATTAAATCGCTTGCTGCTCTTGATACCTGACCCTGGTCTTTGTGTGGTTTCTTTGCCCGTCTGCGGAGCGACAGCAACTCTTTTCCTGTGCTATTCCATAATGCTCAAGTTTGTAAGCATTTATGTTAAAAGAGCTCTAACTTAAATGCCATCCTTTACGAGAGACCTGTTCTGTCTTTGGAGGATGCCAGTACTTAAAGTTCCTGAGAGGAGTCTAAAACATATTGCCAGACTCATGATCTAGAAAGGTTCTGTAGTGTTCAGACTTTCTTGATGTTTCCATGCTGCTTTGTGGTTGCACATTTACGATCTGACCAACCATAAGGATACTGTCTGGAAGGAGTCAAAATAAAGGAAGGATAGTGTTCAAAACTGAAGATATTTCTTGTGAAGCCCTGTTCAGCTGCTTCCACAGGCTCTGCAGAAGTCCACAAATAAGTTTCAACTACAACACCTGCAGGGATTTAATCAGTGGCTTAAAGTATTTGTCTTAGTTTGTAGGCACACAAGACATTCTAATGATTATTAAAATAAGTCTCTAAGAGTTTGTTGTGCTCATAATATTTGTTCTTTAATCAGAGATCTAAGTAAACAAGTTAAGTCACAGATCTTAATACTGAGGCAATACTTGTGCTCAAAGACCATAGCCTAATGTGAAAGTGTAAAATGTTAGAATGGAGCTCTGCTTCTCAACTTCATAGTATATAATGGTTTGAGTGTACAGTAACAGATGGGAATGTATCTTGTAGTACCAAGGAAAGAGCTTCCTTCACTTAAATGTGAGCAGACATGATGCACAAGTGCAAATAAACCTCTTTCAAAATGTGTTATGGAATTCTTAGAAAGCCCAAAACACTCTGCTGAGAGGTTTATTACCATACAGCTGGTTCCAGAGACTCTGTTTAAAAAGTAGATTTGGGCTCATTGAGAAACACATCATTCTCTGATAATAATGTCTGCCATATAAACTTATTTCTCTGTTGGACTTTATAGTAAACTACATACGGAATTGATATGCCAACTGATACATCAATAGACTCTGGTGGAGTGATACCCATGCATGAGAAATAATTTGCTACCCGCTCTAAAAGCCATAATCAGACCCACTGGATATGTGAAGCTCTAAAGTTCCTAAACCCAGGAAAAGACTTTAAAAACACCTGCAGGTGGTAAATGCAATCAGATGCTCTGTGTGGATTCAGCACATAATTCCCCCAAGGAAACAGATGAAATCATTACGCTGAGTGGCTGTATCCTTGAAAAGTACTGTTCGTAATTGAACTATTCCAAACACTCTGCCACTAAAAATGCACCTTTCAGATGTCAAATCCTGCTCCATCAAGCAGTGTACGTGATCTGATGGCACAAGGCATGTCAGAGTTTTGACGTGGCTGAACAAGGCATTTGATCCAACTGTTTTCCAGTTGCTATTGTGTGAGCATTTCTTTATATTTATAGCCAGGCAACACTAACCAAAAGCTTCAGAAATCCAATATTCCCTTTTACAAGGAACTTATCACCTTTCTCTTGCCAGTGTAAAGAAAAGAGGTCCTAACAGGCCTGGAATGCTGTAACTTTTTAACAGTGAAAGGGGGAAATACTGTATTCAGTAAAGACAGTATCTAACTGAGCCCAGTTACTATTTTCTATAAACAAGCACAAATATTGCCTTGGTTTTCAAAGAATGTTTTGATAAGGCAGGACAGCTAACTAAAAGGCGGATGTGGATACAAAAATGATCAGCTTGAAAAGAAGCAAAATTCTGAGGTCCATGTGTTGCATTTAGTAGGGATGTGTCAGGGAACCTCTACCACAGAAAGCTGGAGGAGCTGGCACACAAAGCTGGCAAGATTGCTTTCAGCAAATCCAAGTCAGAGTGGTACTGTACTGCTGAAAAACAACAAATGTGGTAGATACATTTAAGAAAGGAGAGATAAATCTGGCTGAATACCAGACTGTAAATATGGAATCAGTAGTATGCAGCACTTCTGACAAGAAAAAAAAAACAAAACACAAAAGACCTAGAGAAAGAAGTCCTTGGAAATTGATTAATTAGAATATTGCACTGACCAGAAGTGGATTTTGTGCAACGTATTTTTTATTGCCTAGTATCCAGCAGTTTCAGACAGTTTACACTGTATCAAATACTTCTGCAATTCTGAAAGTTTTATCCAGCTTGGACCTACTGGGGATTAGAAGATAAATTAGTGAGCAATTAATTTATGCTAGGCAAAAAAGCAGTAAGTTTAGACTAAGGGGCAACTGTTCTACTCATGGTAAATTATTGTCAGGTGTCCTTGCTGAGGAAAGGATGGTACAAGACACTGTCTATACACTGTTCAGTCATAAGGTCATTTTGAACATCAGAAATAAGTTTCAAGCCACAGCAAGATTCTGTATGAGGCTTCCAAGAAGACTTTAGGCAGACCAGAAGGAACCTAAGTTTCTTCATGAAGGAGCTGAGACGTTGTGGAAGGGATTATATTTTAAGGAATCATACTAACCGCTGCCTAAAGCAACGGGTCTCTGACCACAAAAGTAATTTTCACAATGCTCAGGAATTGGGAAGGGAGTGCCTAACAGTGGTTGGTGACTCCTCATTATCTTGAGGGCTCACTTGGTGAAGGGATGCTGCTCATCAGCACTATTGGCTCCCTGCAGATCACCTACCAAGCATTTTTCCAGGCTTCCCAGGAGATCCAGTCCTTGTATTTGCCCACAGGCAACTTGGAGTTCTTTCAGCTCAGCCACGGGTGTGGCTCTGGATGCCCCAGGCTGCCCCTGGGTCTTTGGCAGTCTGTTTCCATTAATTGGAATGGTGGTATTTTCCCAAAGCAAGTATGTTTTGGCTGTTGAAGCTGAATTACTGAAGGTATGAGTAATCCTAAACCAATTTTGAAAGCTGAACCTTCTTTTTCTAGTCTCTTTTTTTTTTCCCCTTCTAAAGGAAATGCCTGGTGTCCTTGTCCATGACAGGAGGACTGGGTCTGGATGATCTTTGATCATCCAACCCAAACCATTCTGTGATTCCCCACTGTGACAGTGGGTCTCGGCTCTCCAAAAGTAGTCATTACCCTTGACTCCTGGGTTTTTCTCTGAGGAAATATTTCTGTCCTGACAGGTTAACCTAATTACAGGCTCCTAATTACTAGGAATATGAGATTTGTGGGATTTTATGTTTCCAGCCCCACTGTATACAGGTTTATTATGGTACATAGGCCTATCACAGGAAGTTTCAGTATGGAAAGGAAGTTTAGAAGGGAAGACAACACTGATGGTGAGGGTAATTGTACATTTTGAGGGTGCAGAATGGGAAAACAGAAGTCTACTGAGCAGTCACAAGGTAAAATCAACTCCATTGAGAGAGCTGGGAAAAAGCTTATATGCAGCTGTCTTCCATTTGCCTCCAGTTTTTAGGAGCTAAGTTTTAGCTAAGTTTTCAGGAACTAAATTTAGTTTCTAGATTGAGTGAAATGAGATTTTGTGCTGGTCTTGGCTGGGATAGAGCTAGTTTTCTTCTTGGTGTCTGATACTGTGCTATGTTTTGTATTCACTATGAGAATAATGTTGATAACCCAGTGATGCCTCAGCTGTTGCTGAGCAGTGCTTTCCCTAAGTCAAGCCCTCAGTGTTTCATGCTCTGCCAGGTACAAGAAGCTGTCAGGGAGCACAGCCAGGAGAGGTGACCTGAGCTGGGCAAAGGGACATTCCACACCACAGAACATCATGGCCAGTACATGAACTGGGGGAGTTGGCCATCAGGGGCTGACTGCTTGGGGACAGATTGGACATTGATCATTGTATTGTGCATCACTTGTTTCTCTTGGGTTTTATTTATCTCTCTTTTCTTACGTTAGAGTTATTATTAATAATATTACTGTTATTTTATTCTTAGAATTATTGTACTTTACTTTGCTTCTAGTCTTAAACTGTTCCTATCTCCACCCATGAATTTTACTTTTTTTTTTTTTTTTTTTTTTTCTCCTCCCTCTCCCCCCGCTGGGGGGGGGGGG
>VXAC01007360.1:26850-102920 GCA_013399225.1 Rhipidura dahli
ATGGTTTTTGTTGTTGGCTGACTATTACAGATTTTTTTTGTTTTTTGGTTTTGTTTTTTTTTTTTTTTTTTTTTGGAATGGCAGCAGTTTATGGTAGACTCTTGAGAAAGGAAGATTCAGAGATGAGAGCAGATAGAAGTAAAAATTTAGCAATATAAAAAGGAATGAGTGTGTGGCATCCTATCTAATACAGTTAAACTTGCTGTATCAGGAAATGGACAAGGCTGTACAAGGAAAAATGAGTGGAGACAGAGGCTGAAGAACAACCATCTAAAAATAGTAATTGATTGGGGTAGAGTGGATAAGGAACATCGGTAACCTTCATCAGAAAACAACTAAAATAAACTCCTCCATATTAGTTCATAGCAAAAGTAGAACAAATAGAAATGCCACAGGTAAAACATGTATCCGAGAGGAACTATTTCTGCTGCTTTTGTGTTTGCTTCTATTGCAGTCAGAAACAATCACTGGCCATGCAGCTCCCTCGTGTGTTTATTCCTCTCTCACAAGCTCAGCTTGATCAGTGCATTGAGCAGCACATTTGCAGCATTTGCAGCTTTTGAGTTATCCCACATACAGCATTAGATGGTCAAACTGAAACTGCATCTTACTTATTTTTAATAAACAGTGAATATGACTGTTATTCAACAGCAGGGGCAAAGAGAACTTCTCTTTACACGAGGGATGAATCCTGAGAAAACCATTAGGAATAAGGGTGTTTCAGTGGTGCAAACATGGAATCAATGCCTGGCAGGGTCTCACTGTTTCCTTTTCTGTTATGAACTTCCTCTGTGACCTTTACCAAAGCACTCCCTTTGTATCTCTTCAGCAAGTGTAAAATGGGAGTAAGTGTATTTATCTACTTCCAGAGGTAAAATAAAAGCCATATGGGTCTAGATTTTTATGGTTTTATGAACTATACAAATTGACAGGACCCGAGGGAATGGCCTGAAGCTGTCAGGGGAGGTTTAGGTTGGATATCATGAAAAGTTTCTTCCCCCAGAGGGTGGTTGGGCACTGGCACGGGCTCCCCAGGGTAGTGGTCACAGCACCAGTCTGACAGTTCAAGTGTTGGGACAATGCTGTCAGGCACATGGTGTGACTCTTGGGGATGTTCTGTGAAGGGCTGGAAATAGATCCTTGTGGGTCCGTTCCAACTCAGCATTTTCTAGGATTCTGTGATATATATTTAAAAAGAAAGAAAGAAAGAAAAAAAAAATCTGTGAAGAATGAAGGAGCAGAATTACAACATCCCTACTTCTGAACTATTTATGGTTCTTCTGCCTGTTGAGACCTCTTTCTGAGTTCCTAAATATTAGTAGGCATGAAGTGTTGCTTTGGGCCACCAACACATGTAATACATGTGTTGTTATCACCCCGTTCGTTTCTCTGTGGCTAACAAAAACTGTAAGAAATGAGCTGTATTTTGAAGCATTAAAGGCGAGCAGCTCTCTCCCTGCACTGTTTTTGCCTCTTGCGGACCTGGATTGCTCCCAGTCCCCTCCTGGCTGTCCCCGAGGCACCCTCGGCAGCCCCTGCCTGGAGAGCCCTCCGTGGGCACGGCGACTTTGGGATGTCACCGGTGCGGAGGAAATGCCACTTGTGTGTGGAGAGCCCCATCCCGTGGCCAAGGAGAGCTTCTGCAGCCAAAACCTGTGTGCGTTTCACGGAAAAGACGCCGAGCATTTCTACTGGGATAACGTGGGGCTGAGGCAGCGGCAGCGACAGCTCTCCCGGCTCACCAGAAACCACCGAAGGCACAGAGCAATCCTTGAGGAAGGACTTGGACCTACTCTTGTTTACAGGAAAAAATAAAGAAAATTTAAAAAAAGAAAAAAAAAAAAGAAAAAAGAAAATCAGAAAAGGAACTTGATCTACATTGAGTCTTGATCTATGTATAAATTAGAAAAAAAATAAAAAGGTCAGATGGGACTTTCAGCATCCTGGTCCAGTGGAAGGTGTGTCCCTGCAGGGGACTGAAACTCGTTTACCTCTAAACTACCCTCGAATCCAAACCATTCAATGATTCCATTATATTTCTAATGAGTAAGCATGATTAAAATACCTGTCACTTTATTAAAACACTTATTTATTATACAGGAACATTAGTTCAGTATTTAATAATTCAGGCCTCATGCAAGTCTATTTCAAGCCTTACCACCTGAAGAAGTGTAAATGTTTAAGAAACCTTACATACAGATGAATTCCCAATTTAAAATGACTACCAATTCTGCTCTTGAAAATTAAGCAATAGTGAATCCAATTAAGAATGGTTGTGCAGCCTCTTCATAAGGAACCCTTGTTTCTGCTATGTTTGTTGGGTCAAATGTCACTTTTTAGCAAATTATCTTTGTCAAGCTATAAGAGCATTATTATTGTCACTGTTGTATTGTCAGGCATATGCTGTTGCTCACCCCTGCCCTGCTCACCCTGCCTCTTTGCTTTTGCTGCAGTATTTATGCAAAGTGTTTCTACTTCACGCCTTCATCTTGGTGAGAACTAAACATTTGGGTCCCAAATGTAGCTTTGAATGAATCAGCCCAACTCTTTGTGATAATTTAATTCTCAAATGGTACAGCATCTAATATGAATTGTAAGTTCATTAGCAATCTGAAACACCTTCCCCTGATTCCAGCAAGCAGGCTTTGGAGTGTCATCCTCCACACTTTTCATTTCCTAATTTGTTTGCATGTAGAAATAGCTTCTAAACAGAGCTAGTAACCAGCTTTGTTTGTTTTTCTTGTTTGTGTTACATAAAATTAATTTCCACTGTAAATGTTACCTAATGAACAATGAGGTTCAACCTAAAAAATTCAGAAATCTGTCCTTTTTAACACAGTTGGGGGAAGAATGCTCAGTGAAGGTAAGCTTTGCATGCTGCCAGACCAAACACAGTGGCTGGTGCTGCACTTTTTGCAGTGGTGCTGGGAGTGTAGCTCAGGGTGTTGTTCCCAGCAGCAGAACACTGTGGTGCGAGCACAGCAGAGGGAAACTGGAGCACAGGTAGAAGTGAGCAGCTGCAGCAGAGGCACATGGGGAAGGCAGGAACACGTGAGCTGGCTTTGCTGCTGGTTAAAGGAGTGCTGCTGGAGCATCCACTGAAGGAAAACCTGGTTCACTGTCAGTGATGACATCAAAGGGATGAGCCCAACAACCAGGAAAGAGCATTTCCAAGACATTTCTGACACTGTGTTTGACTTGGTTATGTTGAGAAAACTCTGAGCCTCTGATCTGAGACATTAGCTATTCCTCTGCTTGAAATGGTTTTGTGTCTTCGTATCTCTCCAGATGAATTAACAGTCAATAGAAGCCTTATTAAAGTGAGCATAAGAGCATTTTCACCCAAGTTATAATTCTATTCAAGGAAGTAGAAATCCAAGGCCATGATTTGTGAGACAGTTGTAGAGGCAGTATGAAAATGCTTCTCATTTAACTTTCCTTGAAAATCTGGTGTTTGAAGAGAATAGAGAAACTGATGTGAAGTCAAAAGAGACCAAGAGGAAGACTTCCTTCTGAGAGTAAGGTTTTTTTGTGTTACTCATTTATTTCTGGCTAGTGTCCTGAAAGCTGTGTAATCTACCCCAAAACCATTCAGGCATCTGATTCCTTTGTAACTATGCTGGCACGCTTTACTGTGCCAAGCATTCTACCACAAACTTGGACTCCACAGATCTCAAGGATGAAGCTCTACTTAGTGGCCAGGAGTGGTTATGACACTATGAGAAAAGGAAGAAGAGTTTATTACCAGCAGGAATTAGCCATCAGGACAGGGAAGGAAGAGGTAGATGAGTATTTTGAAGGATGAAATACTGTTCTGTTCCTAACAAAGGAGGAAAAGGAAAAGCTTGTTTGTATAAAGAAGAAACATAACAAAAACTTGTTTAGTCTCTCTTACATCCCATCCTAAAAATTATCCTGAAAAAAAGCCTGGATTTCCACAAGAAGGTCTTAAAGTCCTAAAGTGTGGCACTCCAAGGTCATCATTTGGTTTGAGTAATTTCCCCTTAACTGTGGTTTTTACAGCTCTAACACTCACACCACCCAAATTTTGGTACCCAAAAAGTCAGATAATGTAGCTTGTCTTGTTCCCCTTGATTCCCATTGCCATGAGTGGAGAGCAACCAAGGGCAAGTGCTTGCTCTGAGCCACCCTCTGGAAGGTCCCCTCTTCTGTCACTGGTGACTGGAGCACCGAGGCACAGTCAGCACCTGAAGTGAAGTGCCTCGTGAAATTCCAGGGACTCTGCTTGTCTAACATGGACATTACAGCCTTTTAGAAAAAGGACAGCCCTGCCCCAAAATAGGAGTGGCCTCTCAGTTATGCTAAAGGAGGCACTATGAAACCCTTTAACTTCCCCTGCACACACAGCAGTGTTAATAAGAGGGAAAACTCAGCAGCTGCTTCACAGAAAAGGGAGTTGAATAGCTCAGCACTGCAGGCTTTGCTTTTTCAGCCAACATGTACAGGGTCTGACAGAGCTGTTTCAGAGCACCAGTTGAAAACTCTGAAAGAACGGTATGTCACTAGAAAATGTCAGTTAAACAAAATCTAATGGCACATGAGAAGAGAAGGCTATTTTTAGACTATTGTTGCAAAAGTTAATTATCAAACCTACCTAGGGAACTCAGATTTCTTAATGCTGTTGTTCTAGTAAGTACCTTAATTTGCCTGAACGCCCCACTTGTAATGACAGTGTTCTTGGAAAGCTATGACTTCTCTCAGTTTTTTTTTTTTTTTACTTCTTTACTTTTGATTTGAAGATAAAAGGATATTTCATCGAGCTCCCTTTCAAGCAAAAACTTTTATGTTTTAACAAGCTCTGCTGCCTGTAACATTGCATCTAATGTACCAGTCAAATCTATTCCTTTTCCTTGCTTGGCCAGGGAGTTAGTTTATTAAAAATTTCAAGGTGTTTCAAAATATGTTCTGAATATCTCAAAATAAAACTGTTGCCCTTTCTATTGAGGGTATTTGCAGCTATAGCAATAAATAAGATATAATTTCTGGTGGTCTTATGGCTCTGTCAATATTTTTTTCCACATTGAACGAATTTTTTCAAACTGAAGGCAAGTACCCTTAATGTTCAAGAAGATTCAGTGTTCCTTGCTGGGAAACCTCTGGAGGATCCAGACTGCTGCTGGCTTGAGTGCTGGGCCTGTGCTACCCTTAAAAACCAGCCACTTCCCCTTCACATGCTCTCTGTACTAAAGGCTGATACAAGTGCTGTCATGGAGGAGAGAAGGGAAATTCCTGACAGTGTTATAACCTACTTTTTACTCCTTCTAGAAGTTTAAAGTCCTGCTAAAGTTATCTTTGAGAGAGCCTTGGATATCTGTCTGGTAGCATTTTTGTCTTACCACAGAAACACACAAGCTATAAAACACTTTCCTAGGCTTTAAAAAAGCTTTATTCCATGCACCCTCTAGCATAAGATTAATTATACTTTTTACTTTTGGTAATGCAGGACAAATCACGGAAGAAAAATATTTTTACTATCTATACTTCATAAGCTTAAGTAATTTTTTTTTATTTATACCTTTTATTTCTTTTAATACCATGATACAACCAAAATATAAGCTTTTTGTGAGCTGTCATTGGAAATTATTTGGAGCTTAATTTTCTCCTTTTTACAGCAGAAGGTTATGTTGATTGTGTCCTGTCCAACTTTCCCATTAAAAATAAATACACACAAAAAAATTGAATTAGTAGAGAAAAAATCTCTGATTTCATAAACAGTATTGTCATGAGCAGCTGGCATTGTTTGGTAACAACACAACAACAAAAAGTAAAATTTTTCCATTCATCTTTACTAATCAGTTATTTGCCCTTCAGCTGCCAAACTTTGCTGCATGTGTTAGTTCAGCTGTTGTCAAATGCTCTACAGTGGCATGTAAATATATTCTCTTGAGCAAATAAAGCTGCTCTTACTGTTGGTCTGAGAAGATAGGAGGCTGCTTTTGATCACAGCGTGGCTGTTTCATAAAGGTCAAAATAAAAAGTGTGAGAATTCAGCAGTTTTTCTCTCAGCTCTGTGGAAGCATTTAACCACCCAGAACACTGCAGGTTGCAGCTGTTCTGCTTTTCCAGCTTCAGTTCCCAGTCAGTCAGTCAGAGGCTGTGGTTTGACAATGCAGAGTTCCCTTTTGTCCTGCCATCTGCTGATAGGACCACAAGGCTCATCTGAGGTGTATCAGGATGCAGGCTACAGGTATAAAGAGAAGTTCAGTTTTCAGTCCTGAGCTAATAACAATTTTCACTGGAAACATCAAGCAGCATTTTTTGCTCTTGTTTCTTCATTGCGCCTCTTATAATCCTCTGCAACAACAGTCTCACAAATACTTTGGTGTTACACACACACAATTTTCCATGTCTTCACAGCCATTCTTAATATTATTTTTCTTTTTATAAGTGACCATCAAATGACATCAGTGCCTCCTTTTCAGCTTGTGTGCTGTTCTTGCACAAAGATGAATGGAAAAAACTGGAGAAATGTGCTGGCCATGCTCTTTGGGGAAGGTTGTTTCCAGGATGCTCCCGAGCACCCCACTGAATACTGGAAGGACTTCTTGGATATCATCTGCACTGGAAGATCCCTCTCCTCCTTCTCCTCCTGACCATTTTAAAATGATCTCTCCTCCAGCCATGAGTCTATGAAAGGAATTGATTGTGCCACTTTTGAGTGCTCTGGAGAATGTGCTGAGAAACCAGAACACTTAAGGTATCCCAGCTGTTGGTTTATCAGTGTCTTGGGTAGCAGGTAACTTGTTGTTTGCTATCCAGTTACACTGAAATTTCTCTTACCTCAACCAGACTAAGGTAACATGCAAGCGGCATTATTTATTTGCCACACCCAAAGCAGATAACAGTGACAAATGTTTATGAAATGTGATGATGCATAATTGACTGTTACTGAGAGTGAAAATAATTGGAAATGTCCCTCTCTTTTTAGGTAACTTGTTTGTCACACAAGGGGTAGTGTTATTTTGGTACCTATTATTCAGTGTCTCTCCATGATTGAACTTTTATAGGTGGATTTAACTTTTCACTTTTAAATGTATTTATTTTTCTCAGGAAGGAGATAAAGTTATTTTATTTATTAATTTAAAAAACCCAAACAAGCTGTTTTTTCCCTTTGCTAATTCCAGCATTACCCTTAGAACTTCAGCTGTGTTTCTCCTGTTTGATTCCCTTTTACAGTGTGAGATAATAACGATCTCTCCTCCTCCCTCATTTTTCAAGTGAAGAGTCTCAGGTTTAGTATCGAGGGTGAAACCCTGAATCTTACAGTTCACATAACCCAGTACAAACATATAAATGGGAGAGCTCATTACCAGCTTTTGACTGAGGCGAGACATGTTGGTAATTAGCCTCTCCGAGGAGCTTCAGACTGAGAGAAGCTGGCTGCCCCTTTCCCTTCAAGCTCACTAGAAGCACCTCTTCAAATATTTATGTAGATAGATTTTCAGTGACTAATTGGACACACATTTATACTGAGACTGTAATAATTATGACAGTACATAAAGTTTCACACTCGAGTATAACAGTACATTTTGGGGATTCGTTAAGTCAAATAACCAAGGAACAGTCTGTGAAGTCGACTGAGGCAAAAGTGAGTTGATTACAAGGATAATGGTGCAGCACTGTCCTGTTTTATTTTAAAAGCCTAGGCACAGTGATTAAACAGTATCAGTTTCTGCTTTGAAGGCAGAGGTGTGACTCCTCCCTGTGCCTTGGCATGCATGGCAGATATGCTCTGCCAGGGGTATCTGATGAATCAGGCAAACTGAGGAATGGGAGGGGAGGTTGTGTTTCCCCATGTGTGTCTTAGACACAGCACAGCTGCACTGTGCAAGAATTGATGGTGTGCTGTGTGAAACAGGGCTGCAGAGGACATTTGTCAGCACAGTCCAATGTACATATTTATGCTGTGCTGGGGGTTCTGTTGTTGGGAATAGAAAAAGCACAATTCTCTGACTAGTTTTTATTCAGTTGGTATTATTTTTTATTTGTTTGCAAAAGAGAGTTTTCCTCGCTGTGCTTCATCTGTTTGGAGAGCGCTTGCAGCTGTCGGGCAATCTACATTTGTGCTCATCCTGGTGGCAAGAGTTTGCCCAGGAAATGAATTCACCCTTAGTCATTGAACTGCATTCATTGGTATGGTCTGATGAACACAAAAGAAACAGTCCAGGAGCTTATTTAAATTGTTTGTGGTCTCTTTTCTCCTTCCTAGCAATGCCTCTAATATTTGTTTGTTGCCTTTATTCCCTACCCGTTAACTCCAGAGCTGTTCAACAGATAATTTTATTTTTTCTTTTCCTCAACACTCTTTAAATAAAATACTTTTTGGCAGGAGAAATAGAGTAAAAAATTGTTGTTAAAGAGAACCTTTAGAAAGGAATATGTCTGCATTTTGAGTCTAGATGTAAGTGAATGACTATTAAGGTATGCTTGTCCCCGAACACAGGCTCTAAAATACCAAGGACAACAAAGTAAAGGCAAGCAGTAGGTAACTTTTATTGGAGGGGAATGGGAATTTATCAGGCAGGAAATGCAGAGGTGTTCAGGCTGAGTCACGGAGAGGAAAACTTCTGGTGTGGGAACTACAAAAACATTGGGGAGTGGGGAGGTGATATTGGTAAGGGGAATAAGGAAATACAATGACAAGATAGCCACTATTCAGATACTGGTGGCTTGATGTGAGGAATGGGTGTTGGTTAAATTGGCTTATTCCTGTCAGACACGCTCTGATTCATGATCATGCAGGTGAGTCAGGCAGAGCCATCACTCCTTAGAGAGGGCTCAGGGCACGGGTGGACTGCATGTCTGCAGCTCCTCTGCATACATCCAGCTCTTCTGCAGCGTGCTGAGAGAGAAAACTCACACCTTCACGAAGGCGAGGACAAGGGCTGGGAATTACTTGTGTCCTGCTGTAACCTTGCATGGTTTTCTGCTTGCATTTTTAAAGGATTTCATTGCTTCTTCAAGAGTATTTTGTGTCCCATGTGCATAATTTCCTGAAAGTGCTGTAAGGGAAAGAATCGTCACTAGAAAGAGAATGATATTCTTGTCAAAGAGAAAAATGCAGTGGGGAGTTTTTCCCACCATAATCAAGTCTGCTATATTAAATCACATGGATGGGAGAAGGAAAAAAAAATACTATGAAACTGAGTGTAAATATTTTATTCTTAAAAGTAAATCTAAAGTTCAAGTAATAAGCACTTAGGTACACTATATTCTGTATTATTGTTTGATGCCTCTTTTGGGAAATAGCCCAAAAGAAAACATGTTTCTAACTTGTAGTTTCTAGCTTGCAGTTTATGCACTGTGTACACAGTGATTATTTTTCAGGGCATGAAGTCACCATGTTTATTATGCACCCTAAATCTTAAGCATACATATCATATCAAGTGCTGCCTCTGCTGGTTCAGCAGCCCTGAGAGATGCTCTGTAAACACCATTAAGTCATCAGGCTGAAACTAAATGGCAACTTCTAGAAGCCTGGATGCAATATCACTAGAAACTCTGATAAAAGACATCAGACAAAAAGAAAGTTGTCACATTCCTGTCATTAAATGTATGTACAAACCTGTTTAAAACCTTCAGTTGTGGGTAATTTGTTGCCTAATGTCAACAAGGATCTATCATTAACTGTGTTGATTCAAGGCCAGTGTATTATGCATGCAAACAAATATCCTGGGTCTCAGAAGCATCCTGTAACGTGCTGCTCTCTCAGAGGTGCAAATGTAAGTTCACCAGTGAAGAAGGTATTTTAAAGCTGTAAGAAAGATTGATTTTCTGATAGTACTCTTGTATCAAACGAGCAGGACTTGATGATAAATGAAAGAAAAATGAAGATCTAGGCTGGAGCTCACCATCCCAATCCATCCCTTTTAAAACAGATGCTGAAATGTGTTTAGGCTGCAGCTACATGTCTGGTACTGTCTAAAGAGTAATTCAGAGCAGTCTCTTCTGGAAATAAATATAAAAAGATTCAGTACAAGAATAAACACTTATGACCAATATGTATTATAAACTTTACTTCTTAGTGATGTTTTGTACTTCTTCAGCTGACAAACATATTAATAGAGTTCAGTGAATCCATTCCTCTATGACCACTTCTATATTTTTCCCAGTGTTGTTGAAGTGCTGTGTTTTGGCTTGCTCTTAAAGGCACTAACAAAAAAAGTACTTTGATCAATTTGAAATTTCCTTTCAACTTGGTTTACAGAATATCAGTTAAAACTCAGTGCACATTTTAGTTTTTTGGAAGTGAAATGGTTGGATCCACCTAAATGATTTTATTTTGGCTTTTTAAAAGCTGTGAGCGGATTCTTCAGTTAATTTCATATTTGGGAGTGAAAGGGTATTTCCTGGTACTCGGCCAAAACACAAAGTGAAAAATTTAAAATCCTTTGGAACTAGCATTACTCTCTTAACATTGCATTTTGTATAAGGCAAGTCCCTGCAATTTTTAGAATGGAAATTATTTTGCCAGTTTTTATGCTCCCACCCCTCTAAAAAAAACCAAACAAATTGAAATCAAAACCAAAACACAAAAAAAAACACCCAAAGAAAAATCAAACAAAAAAACCCCCACCAAACCCCAAACCTCTAAAAGTTACAAACATGCTATATAGGGAGCAGAAGGTTGCTCAGGTCTGCAAATTGGTATCCTGGTGACAGCAGGAAAGAAGGCAAGGTGCAGCAGTGGTGGCCATCTGCCTTTGAAACACTTGGAAAAGCTTTAAATGATGACAATCCTCTTGATCATCTCACATCTTCCAAGCAGAAATGATATGCATTTATGAAGTGGAGAGATATTTATTAGAAAAGCAAAACTTTTCATGGAATGACTGTCAGGCTCTTTCAACAAACCCACCCCTCCCCACCCCTCTTTGCTGCCACAGGGAGAAGAATGCAATTTTCATTTTGTTTCCTTTGTAACCTCTTAGATGACTTTCATGGGAGATGACTTGTGATTAATGAAGGAGCAGACTGGCACCTGTCAGGGACTAATTCTCTGCTGTATGTCGAGAGCACTGCCCCGTGGCAAAGCAGAACAGCAACAGAACTTTTATTAATGAAAAAGAATGGGCCTTTTCTACAGAACATTTAGAGAGCAAAGCTAGATGAAAATATTGGATATATTACTTGACAAAAATGTAGTTGGCAATCCATATTATTTTCAAGCAAAAAAAAAAAAGAATAAAATAGTATAGAAACAGGTTTGACTTGCATTTGAACTGCTTGAAGAATTCTGCGTGTATGGTCATATGTAACCTGCCTAAAAAACCTTAGTGTTCTGGTAATATAATCATCTCATTGAGTGTATTTTGCTGCATTTTTCAAAATTCATGCTATCATTTTTAAGTAAAAGAGAACCTGGTATGTTTTCAGGGGAAAAAAAAAAGTGTAACTTATTTAAAAAATAAAATTTAAAATAAAACAGAGATAAAGACATTTCAAATGTCAATTCACAAAGAAATAAGCAAAAGTAATGAAAGGAAATACATTTTCATGTACTGGCAATTATTTAGGGCCAGAATCTTAAACCCATATGTGACCAAACCTGAAATGTAAGATGGGGAATCCAATATGTGTTTGTTCAACATTAAAAATCTCTTGATCGAGGGAAAATATTGCTTAGAAATATTTCAGTGAGCATTTGGTGGACAAGTGTTAAAACACACCATAGGCCCACTTCAATTAGCATTTTAATATTAGATAAATATGATATTCATTTGGTCTTTGGATTTACCAAGCTGAAATCTGAGCAGAAGTGGAAACAAATTAGGTAAATACATCCTGAATCAAGTGTGAAACTCTCCTTTGCCCAAACAAGGCTTACTTCAGGCAGATTTTATCTGCTGATTCTTCTTAAATGGAAGAAGCACCCTCCAGTCCCACCCATGATCAGAGTGTGAGAGGCTGTGAGGGTGCTCAAGCACCTTCCAAGTTCAGCTGTCACTGAGGTGCTCTGAATATCCACACAAATGCTTGCAAAACTCCTATTTTTCCCTGGCCTGGGTCTGAAACTCAGAAGTTCTCCAAGTTAGTTATTTCTCAGGCTCTCTGCTCTGTATCCATTCATTAAAGTTCAAAGGGAGCTGGAGACATGAAAGCCCTGCAAGCCTTGATGCCTGAAACTATTGGCTCAGTGTTGCTAAAAAATACATTTTGTTGTTGTTAAACACAGGTCTTTGGACTTTCCCATTCATAGGAGCTGCAAAATTTGTCCCACCCAAAAAAAACCCAACCAAGAGATATGGAAGGAATTTGATGCTGCATGCAAACCTTCCCTCTCACAATTAATTAGGAGGAGGGGAACAGCATTTCATTACTCTGGACAGTACCTTGGGGCCATCTGTGTCTGAGTCACAGCACATATGCAGGCTGTGGATACATCCAGCTCTACCTCTTCTGACACAAGCCATTAACCAAAATTCAGTTCTTGTGCAGTAGCCATTAGGTAAATAAATTGATGAGGGACCTCTTTGATGCCATCCTCCTCTCTGTGACAGGTAGCATAGGTACAACCACTTTTCACTGCCTCACTGCAGAAGTTAAAAAAATGGGAGGAAGAAGAAGCAAAACCTGAAATGTTTTTCCCCTGTACAAGGTGATCTGCATTTTAATTAAAAATATTTCTGAATTCTTTTTTCTCTGGTTGAAAGTGTTATTCTGGCCATTTTCATTGTTAAACCTCTCGATGTTTTTTGAGAGGTCTTGGGAATCCACAGAGGTCTCAGCTGACTGGACACTGATGAATGTTTTCACGATTTTCAAGAAGGGCAAGAAGGAGGACTGTGGAAACTACAGGCCCGTCAGTCTCACTTCAGTGCCTGGTAAAGTTATGGAGAAGATTGTTCTGGGAGGTATTGAAAAATATTGGAAAGACAATGCAGTCATTCATCACAGTCAGCACAGCTTCATGAGGAGAAAGTCCTGCTTATCAAACCTGATTTCCTTTTATGACAAGGTAACACACCTAACTGATCAAGGGAAGCCAGTTGATGTCATATTTTTGGATTTCAGTAAAGCTTTTGGTAGTGTCTGTTTCAGTATCCTGGACAAAATGTCCAGCCCACGGCAGGATAAACACATCATGGGATGGGTGAGCAACCGGCTCATGGGTTGGGGCACAAAGGGTTACAGTGAATGGGGTGACATCAGACTGGTGACCTGTCACTAGTGGTGTTCTGCAGGGCTCCATCCTCAGCCCTGTGCTCATCAACATCTTCATAAAGGACCTGGATGAAGGATTAGGATACTCAGCAAATTCATAGTTAATACAAAACTGGGAGGAGCTCTTGACCCCCTCCGAGGCAGGGAGGCCTCACAGAAAGATCTCAACAAATTAGAGGCCTGGGCAGTCACCAACCATGTGCAATTCAACAAGGGGAAGTGCTGGATTCTGCACCTGGGATGGGACAACCCTGGATGTAGGGACAGACTGGGGAATGAGAGGCTGCAAAGCAGCGCCAGGGAGAGGGACCTGGTTGATGGAAAGTTGAACATCAGCCAGCAGTGCCCTGGCAGCCAGGAGGGTCAAGCAGGTCCTGGGGGGCATCAGGCACAGCATCACCAGCTGGGCAAGGGAGGGGATTGTCCTGCTCTGCTCTGAGCTGGGGCAGCCTCACCTCCAGTGCTGGGGGCAGTTTTGGGCACCACAATATAAGAAAAATATTAAGCTCTTAGAGAATGTCCAAAGTAGAGTAACAAGGAAGGTGAAGGGCCTTGAGGGGAAGCTGCACGAGGAGTGGCTGAGGGCACTTGGTCTGTTCAGCCTGGAGACTGAGGCGACACCTCACTGCAGTTACAGCTTCCCAGTGAGGGGCAGAGGAGGGGCAGGCACTGATCTCTGCTCTGTGGTGACAGTGACAGGACCCGAAGGAATGGCCTGAAGCTGTGTCAGGGGAGGTTTAGGCTGGACATCAAGAAAAGGTGTTTGGACATTGGAAGAGGCTCCTCAGGGCAGTGGTCACGGCACCAGCCTGACAGAGCTCAAGAAGTGTTTGGACAAAGCTCTCAGGTACAGGGTGTGACTCTTGGGTATGGTGCTGTGCAGAGCTGGGAGTTGAACTTGATGATCATTGTGGGTCCCTTCCAACTCAGCTTATTCTGTGGTTCTCTGATTCCTGTGTCTCTCTCACTGCTGTTTCTAGTCTTGTTTACTGGCTGGCTGGTGCCTGGCTTTGATGAAACCAAAACCCTGGTGGTTTTTAAGAGGCTCCTGAGAACTCCCTTAAATTCCAACCCCAAAGAATAGCCTCAAGAAGTCCAGTGAAACAGTGGCTTTCTGTTGATCTAATTGTCATCAAAGTGACAGTGAAGAGGGCATTTATCTGTTTTATTTTAGATAGAAGTGACTGAAAACAGTGACCAAAAAATTCAGTCAGGTAGTAAGGTTTGTGGTTTTTTTCCATTATCCTGTCTGCTGAAGGACATTATCATAATGGTAGTTGGTATAAAAAGATTGTATTGCTCTGCTGACAAAAAGCTTGTAACTAATCCTATGCTTTAAGTGCAGCTCTGTAGACAGGATTTTCTCTTGATGAAAGGCTAATTTAGTTTGCCAAGAAATCTTGCATATATCATGATTTGACGTGTCACTAAAGATTAAAACTCCAAAATTTGTTCGGGTAGTAATCTAACTTTAATTTTTGCTTCCAAAGATGAAAGAGAGTATTCTCCTTTAAAATGAGGAAGGTTAGATAAAAAGGTAAATCACTACTGATAGTTTATGACTAGAATGTGGATTGAGGTTTTTCTTCCAATTAATAAACCTTCCCTTAAAAAATAAAGAAAGAAATTCGAGTAGTTAGTGGTAGAGATGGGCACAAGAACTGAAGAAACCAGAGCAAGTCCCAGACTTGTTCTGTTGTCAATGAAGTTGTAGTGAATAATCTCATATTCTCAGAATTCTCTTTTCTAACCACAATTTGATTGCCTCCAACACTTTGGACTGAGTTATCAGGTCTGTCTGCATGACAAATGATTGCTGTGGCAGACCTTTGATCAACCCTCCTTTAACCAAAGCAGAGAGGAAAATCAGAGGAAGGAGGTAATGTTTCTGTAGAAACTGCTACTGATAAACAGTTCACCACTCCATCGACTGGCATTTCTCTAAGTCACGCCATTTCAGAAGCAAACAGGAGAAAGCTGTCGGGCAGTCCACCTACATGAATCAGAAAATTAATTACTTTGCATCAGAGGCTATTTTCAACCAAATTGTAACGAGACAGGGCCAAGTCCCTGTATCTCAGAACTGTGCTCCCTGTTCAAACACTCTAATTGACTCATTAGGTGTGACCACACAGGGCTTGTTGTCAATTCCAGAGAGACATTAGTGAGGACACCTGAGTGATGATCCTCTCCCAAAACATGATGGAGGGCAATGCACTCATCACCAGCACTCACTCAGCACCATATCAGGGTGAAGACAAAATGGCAAAGTGTTCACAGGCTGCAGGAACACTCACTGTTCAAAATAGATATTCCCTGTCCTCCCCAGGAAAAGACAGATGTTTAGATGGCAGCATTGCATAGGCTATCTTTACCAAGACTATACCAAGGTACAGCTAGGTGAAATTCCTTACTAGGAAGTTGGCACAGAGTAGACCTAGCTTTGGATATAACTCATTGGTGAATGAAGGAAGATAGAAAACTCTTGTGTCTGTAAAGTGGTACTGAAGACTGGATACCATTCCTAACAATAAAAAGAACATGGAAGCATTTAGAAAAAAAAAGCAGCAGCTGAGGATGAATTTTTATCAAGACTGGATTCTTTTATTTGCAAGACCCAGGGAGAAGGAATGTGAGTGGAGTCTCACCATACCAGAGGGAGTTTAAGGAGGTATCCTGCTGTGACAGATTTATCCTTCCCCAGTCAGAGGGAAGCTGGGTAATGCTGTTCTGTGCATCCCTGAGTCGAGCAGTCAGTGATAAACTAGCTCTGACTGCAGCTGCAGAGAGGGAGACCGCACTCTTCTGCACCCTTATTTCTCAGCTGTGTTTGGGGGACTGCCAGTGTCTATTGAACAAGTCAGCTTTTTTGTCTGGAGAGTTTAGAAAGTAGATTCTTGTTAGCCCGATATGGAGATTTATGTTCCCCCCTCCTTTTTTTTTTTTTNTTTTTTTTTTTTCCCTCAAAAATAACCCCTATTGAAAGTTCAGATTTGGCAAGGAGGTACCCACGCAAGTTAAAATTGTTTTATACCTTCTGATAGCAAATCCCAATATCCTTCCCACATCAAAGAAGGTACTTTAAGGTTGCATCTAATTTAATTATCATTTTAATTTTCCATGCACTAGCACCTTGCTGCAGTACAAAACATCAGGGAAGATGCAGTCCTTTCTCTGGGATATCTGACATGGACAGGGCGTGTGGCAGAAGGGGCATCTAACATCTGTCTCCCAGAATGATACAAGCAGCCTTTCTCCATGGATTTTGTAAGCTAAGCAGATACAGTTATTTTTCTGGAGGCAAAGGTGAGGGATGTTGCTATTGATGAAAGACTGGTTGTTATGGATCATCTGCTACACTGATGCTGAGCAAGTAGAACCTGCAGAAACTACAGCAGCCAGTTTCTGTAATTCACCTCTGCCATGCTGCCACTGCATATGTGGATCTCTGCTTCTGTATGCCACAGGTTGAATACTTGGGTTTCTGAGCTCTGTGTTGGTACATCTAAAGTGGAATCTAACTGGAAGTTCCTTTAGCATAGGAAATAATTTATAGTGATATATATATTCCCAGACACATAACAGGGCTAGGTGTATAACAAAGCATGGTTTATTTCCTTTGTAACATGTAAAAGAAACTTGCATGTGAAACTTGTAAAGCACTGCATCTCAACTCATCTCATTAACTTCATTTCCCTCCATCTACAACAAAGCTGCTCATGTCCCACACAATGTGTGCAGAGGATTCATCCTATATATGCATATTTCTGCTCAGTCAGGCTTGGAGTTGATGCAGCATCTTTCATTTTTCCGAGCAAATGAGGTAACTTCAGTGCAAATGAGACAGTCATCTACCCAGCTGGGTCCACAAGCATCCTATAGCTCTGACAGTTCTGTACCAATGTGCATTGTGCATATGCAGATACAAAGTTTTGATCTGGCAAACTTTCAAAATAAATAGAACTTTTTTTTGGTTTCCTTTTCAGGTTTCCAAGCTGCTACAAGCATATTCCATTTACAGTATTCTGCTGTCACTTTATAATAATTATTTTTTTTTTCAGCAGTATAGATTTTATCCTATGGTTTTCAGGCAGACAGCAATATCTGGGAATTAATTTTTGTGTTCAAATGACCAGAGAGCACTTATTTCTAATATTTTTTTTTTATATTAATAACACTAGTGTACAACCTGCTGGCTTTAAGGAGAGTGATGAGGAACATAACTTGATACAGGAAAATCATAAGATTCTTTTAAGAAAATGCACATCATAAAACCCCAGGAAAGCAGTATTGTGGATGAGAGAAGCAAGTTTCTTGCAGCAGGAGAGAGAAACATACTAGTGTTCCTGGCGACTGATTGGCCAATTTATTTTTTACATGGAAAGGGAAGAATAGATATGTATGTCCAGATATGCATTTATTTTATTGAACAAAAAAAAACAATGTAAGTTTTCTAAATGGCTGGGCACTTGGAGATGAAAAGTTTAGAGTTTCTTGTAGTCTGCTCATGCAGCCCAACAGACTGACAAACTGCACAATAACTTTTGGCACCCTCATTCAGCATCCTGAGCTAGCAGTAAATTATGGAACAGGTTTCCCAGAGATGTGGATGCCTCATCCATGGGTGTGCTTAAGATCAGGTTGGATGGGACTCTAAACAACCTGGTGAGGTGGAAAGCATCCCTGTCCATGGCAGGGGGTTGGAACGAGATGATCTTTAAGGTCACTTCCAACTCAAACCATTCAGGGATTCTATGATTAGACTAAGCATATGGGGTGAGATTTTTTATCTCTTAAAATGACAGTCTTACATACTCACCTCTGTGCCCATTTCATCAGGGATAAAATTCTGCAACAGTCCTGCATAAGCAACTTTGCACTTTAGTAAATGCTGTAGAAATTGTTGCTTTTAGCCTGCCAGTCCCCTGGCTCTCTTCCCAGTATCTGGCAGTGTAGTGGCTGTCACATCTGCCCTTATCTCAGCTTCATGACCTCCTTTGACATGAAAATGCTGTGTAAGATATCACTTTTCTTTGAAAAGAGATTCTAAGGAGAATCAGATGCAAACAAAGTCAGCCTGGTGAGAAGAAGCAAACATCAAAAAAGCTGGGAGCACACATAAATTCAAAACCACATTGTCAACCCACAACCTCAGTGAGTCTAGTATGTTGACAGGTAAAGAATCCCTCTCAGTTTACAGGCAATTGAACAATTATTTTTTTAAGAAATGACAAGCTATTGAACTGCATGATGTTCTGAAAGAAAAAAACAGCTCTAACCTGAGGATTAGGTGTGAAAAAGGGGCTGTAAGGGAACAGAGTCTGACAGACTGCAGGAGATTATATATCGAGGGAAAAAGGAAAATTTCTGGATCATAATTCCAACTCTGGATGCCAGAGGTAAACATGATGCTGGAGCAATACATCACACATTCAGGACACCCATCTCAATCTAGAATATTGAATATTTTGGTTTCTGACAAGAAGCCGGGTTTTGCTTGGTCTTCTGAAAGTTTTAGGGGTTTTTTTATGGCAGTAATTAGCTTAAAAATGAAAGTACTATCTTTGCATCTGAATTTATTGACTGCAGAGACTGATTGCTAAAACCAAAAAAAATCACACTGTGATTGACCAGTAGAACAAACAGCTTTTGGCTTCTGGCATGACAGACTAACTCTATAAAAGTAATTATCAGTTTATGACTTATATTGCAAAACAGTATTTTATTATTGCTTTTAATAATCTGCCCTGGGTGCAGGATCAGTTCAGCTCCCAGCCTCTGTGAAAGCATTTAGAAACACCTTTTTTATCAACTAAGTCAATATGAAAAGTCTTGCATCCCTGACTGAGGCACTGCCAATCTCTCTTGGGCCATACTGGAAGATGAGTGGAGAAAAGGTCCAGGATTAAAATAGCAATTTGAAAGAAAAAAGAAAAAGGTGCTGATTTTTCTTATCTGCCTTACCTAAATGTCCAGCTGAGAAACAGTGCCAACACAGACTTTTTTTTTTTTTTTTGTTCCAAGAGATATGGAAAAGATATACCCTGTAAAACTAGAGAGAAAAGCACCCTCTGATGACGCCTTTAGCATCAACATGTTGAAGTGCTTTTAGAGTCCAGAAAGTGTCTCTACTGTCCAGAGATGATGATGTTAATGCCCAAAACCTAGCATACCATGCAATATCCACAGGAAGACTCATTATGTGCAGCACATCTTTCCATGTGGGGGCACCTTAAGTCTCCCATTAGAGGCTCAGGATGTCCAGCTGGGAGTTTGATGTGCTGACACTTTGTAAGCTTACAAGGATGAAAAAGATGAATAAGTGAAAAAAAGGAAATATGTAAAAAAAAAATCAAAGAAACAACAACCCCCAAATAAACAATGACTCTAGTATAAATCAATTTGGAATGAACTGATTAAATCTTATCTTGGAGGCATTGAAAAGTGGAAAGCAGTGGATCAAAACTTTACCCTTTTATGTCTGTTTCTCCTAGTTTATGTTTTTAAAATGTTCTCACTCATATTTTTATTAAAATCTTTTCCTTTTTTTAAACAAACTCTTTGCAAGTGAAAATTCCACTCAAAGACTCGTAATACCCCTGTCAGTACAATATTAGCTCCAACATCTGGCACCCTTGGCAATAAGGATAAATCAGAAAGCAGGGTCTTCACTACGGGCTACTTCTGCCTCTTAGTGGGATTTGAAAGGTTGAGAAGGGTTCCTAAGAGCATTAGGGACACATGAAAGAAGAGGAACGGGAGATTAGCCAGAGAGAATGCAAGGATAAGGTTTGTCAAGTAACGAAGCAGATGACTCTGAAGAAGACTGCAGAGCTACATATAATTCTGACAGGGAAGGGCAGAACCAGGAGTTTAAGAAGTGAGTAACCATTTCCCACCTCCCAGCCCAGCTGATAAACAAAGAAAAACAAGAGCAGATTTCAAATTAAAGCATGCTGCCAAGGACCTGAAATGGGAACAACTTGTAGGCTTTATATAAATCTTCTTAAAACCTTAGCAGAGAGTAGAAACTAAAAGTCTGGAAATATTATATGTGAGGATTTTTTTTTCCTCTCTCACCTAGATCCTGAGCTCCTCCAGGCTCAAAAGACTTAACTTTACAAGGGGAGTATTGGGCAAGTGGAGAGGTATGAAAATTATCATAATATCTGATATCCTTTAAAAATCAAGTAATTGTTCAGTGTGATTGAAGTAATGAATATGCCATAAGTTTTAGTGAGTTAGGATGTGTATTGGTTGATGTGTTAGACATTTGTCTACTATACCTTTTTTATGTTTTTTGTAATATTACTGAATCAAGTCTATGTTGGCATGATCAAAAAGCAGGTGTGAGAAAGAAGAATTCTTTTTTAAGTATGAAACCAGCAAATTCAGTGTAAAAATCAAAATAATTTCTAGCATTATTGCCTTCAAATATTTCTTGCTCTGTGAGGTTGGAAAGGTGAGCTGTATTCTATAGAACCACCAAATTTAAAGGAACTAGCCAATTATAATTAGAAGGTAGAGCAGCTCTCATCTATCCTAACACCTCCTGGCAGTGTCTCAGAAACCAGCATCCTCACTGACAGCACAGCCCTCTCAAAGCCTGTCACATGGAGACAGAATTTAGCCCAAGTTCCATTTTGAGTTTCATAATGAATATCACCTGTGTATTTTCTAAAAATCTAGGAGCTGTTTTTATTTATCAAATCCATGCATGTATCTGTGTATATATGAAAAATAGAGAATTAATGAAGTTCATTTACCGAAACTTCAGGTTAAAAAATGGGTTTTTATATTCTCAAAGGCTTGTCCTATTTGAAACTTGACTTCTGGAGATGTAACTTTGGAAACAGCACTGAGGTGAAAATGCAACTTATGTTTTCTGGGAACTCATCAGCTTAAGAAGAAAAGAGATAGAAAAGGGATCTGGCTTTGTAGGGCAGTTCTGACCACTCCCTCCAGCTTCAAGTTGTCTCAGACTTCATGTGATGTAGATTAATCTCAAGACAAAAATGCAAGGAAGAAGCCTGCCAAATCAGTAAGATTCACAGAGATAACATTTCCTTATACTGAAGGAATGAGCACATTCTTTACAAACCTAGCTGTTGAACAGGCAGCCCCGAGCACATGAGGACTTCAGAGACCTCCAGAGCTCCTGCAACACACAGGAGACATGTATGTTCTCCCCATAATAATTGCAGCACCATGAAGGAAGAGGTGTTCAAAGAGAACATTTTGGAGACTTAGCAAAGCCCCACCTTGCATAGCTTTGCTTATGGTGGTGTCTCTTATATTCTGTATTGGCCTTAAGAGAAGTGGGCTTTCCTTGCAAAAGACAATGGGAAATGACACAACAAGCTCTGAAAAGAATGTTATTTCCCACTTCTTCAATGAGCAGAGTATTGTGTTCAACCAAGGATCACATTTCTGTGACTTTAAAAGAGCTCTATCTTATGCTACTAAATCCTTCAGTGCCTGTTCAGTAATGTGAGTGAAAAGAGTGAAGCAGAAACCCAAGACTGACATATTTGGATGCTTCTGGCTGAGAAAATTGTCTTCAAAAACCCCCTTCATTATTTTAGGTCGCTGACCTGTGAACCATATATCTGACTTCCACTGGCTAGTCTTTTTCTACTTAGATATCTGTTTTCCAAATCCAGTAAGTTATTACTAGAAATTTACAAAATCTTTGCTACAATAGTGCTGTGCACTAATGCAAACATAATACAACAGAACTTTAAAAAAATAATGTTTAATGGATAATCATTCCATTCTGTATTAATTCATAGTGAAGGCAACATTTTAATATAGACAATGCTAAAAGAGGGGGAAGACATAGGTTCATCTCTTGTAAAGGAATTAGAAATTAAACTGCACTTGTAGTATGTTTGTTTTAGTTCCTCTGTCCTTTCTATAATTTTTGTTTCAACTGCCACCAGTCAGTGGTACTCATATAACTCACACTCTCTTCTATCTATTTGCGAGATATATAGGCAATAGAGCATTTTTTAAACAAGTTTTACATCGAAATGAAAAGGAAGAATGGGAAGGAACTGCTGCTTTGCAGTAGGAAATTGGGAAGGTAAGGAAGGCAGCAGAAATTAGATTGCTCTCTAAGGTATCCAGTCAGGTTTCTTTCTAAACTTCTGAAAACCCACTCCAGACCTGCCACTGAACATGTCAGAAGTGACCATGTGAACATTAGGGTAATTATGAGAATGTGCTGGTAACAACTGAAAGCTCACAATGAGTTCAGACAAATGAGGAAACATAAAGGTGACAGAAAAGACAACCTTCTAAAAATTCTCTTGAAGCACTACTCCTCTATGATACTATTTTTACTTTTGGCTCTTTGGAGCTTTGAGAAGAAAACACCATCTGCTAGGAGCATACATGGACCAGTGAAATAAAATTGTATCTGGAAAACAAAAGCCCTATTCTGCAATTGTGCTTGTCTTCAAACAGTTTCTCTGATGCTTTCAGCTTCCCCTTAAAATTATTTCCATAATCATTCCATGCAAGAACTGGCTGCTAGGTAGATCTCACAGCCATTCTCCCACTGCCTCTTCCTTATCACTTAAAGAAAAAATGAACCTGTGTGTTGCTGGTTTCCCCCTCATGGTGTTGCAAATCACCAGAGGTAGATAGCCTATACCTGCCATTTTTTTCTGGTGCATGTTTTCCTTCTCTTCTGCAGAAAAGTAATTTTTCAGGCAAAGTAGAAAATACAGCACACTGCTTTTATTTATGGACCTTGATTATGCTGTGTATACTTATAGAGGCAAAGTTTAATAAATGACAATTACAAGATATGTTTCTTATGCTTAAGGCAAATAACAGAGTTGCCAGTGAATTAAATGCTTCCTTCATGTTAACAGCAGAAAACTGGTTGTCTGTTCCTCACTGACCCATGATAATTTAACTGGCATGTAGTGATACTTCTGCCTCGAGGATTATTCTTCAATGCCACATTTAATTTCTGTGGCAAACTATGGATAGCCTAGGAATGCCCCAAGGCCTGCTGTGTTCACTGCTCCAAAACACACACAGTGCTGTTCACTCAAGGATACATCAAACTCAAGAGGATACATCAACCTCATCCACCCTTTACCTCTCCTTGTGCTTTATGACACTCTCTGGTGATTTTTGAGTCTTTGGATTGCATTCTCGACACACTTTCTCTCTTCCCATAGCCCATTATTCTCCAACATTGTTTTCTTGCCAGTAAAACCTGCAGTGACACTGAGCAGTGGTGCTATGGAAGGATGGGTTGATTTTCATTAGTAGAGATTGTGAGAATATTTTTACCTTTGTTTCCTCACTCTCCTCTCCTTCACTAACCCTGTTCATCTGCCCATCACTGATTTCAGTTTGAGAAGGAAATCCTTAGGATAACATGATTTCCCATTCTCTCTTCCTGAATCCTGCCTAAAACAGCAGTAAACCTACTAGCTATTTGGAAAACTATGTTATAACCCCACTTTTGTCTTTTTTTTTTTTTTTTATCTTCACTCTTTGCAGAAGTCTGAGACATGCTCTGCACTAATGCTGCTATGACATTGTCTCAGACTGGATCTGGTGTCCTCCCAAGGAGGTGTGTGAGTAGCTCTTTTCCTGAGATTTAAAGGTGCACCACTGACATTTTTCTCTGTCTTGGACATTTCAAATGGGTAGAGAAGAGCAACCAAACCATCAGACAGATTTCACTGAGCAAGGGTCAGTCCAGCATCTGCCTTGTGTACACTGTGCCTGGATAAACACTGATATATTCAGCACTGATGGATTCTGATGCTGCCATTATAATTTCATGTATTTCACAAAGAGCTCACAGATGAGAAGCCAGGGATAAGCAGGGCCTATGGATTTGGGTTTTTTTTCTTTTTGGTGCAGGTGGTTAATCTTCCTGAAGATTTTTCTGAATTTTTTATTTAGCTGATCCTTCTCCGCTTAGCCGACGTATATGTTCCCAAAAATGTTTTTTATCTTCCCTACCCTGGAATTATAAAATTTATGCATCGCTTTAGACAGAACTATTTATAAAAATGTAAAACACTCTAACTGCTTAAAGCAGTCTTACAGACTGCTTACTTTTCTTGGCAATATGTTGTTTACAAAAATATTGTAGGTATTTTAATTTTATGAGAAAAACCAAGATTTTCAATCCTGTTTTCTGAAAACTAGCAGTATTTCACTTAATGTTTTTAGAAAGCTTTATTTTAATAGAAAAAGCTCTAGGTTGTTGCCCTTTTTAAAAGATGTCAAATAAAAATCTAGCAAAGACATGATAATAGCCAAAACTTTGTTGTATAATATTATCCAATCTATTATCCATTCCCTTATGGCATATGCATTAAAATATCTGCCTATTTTTGTAATTCAATCTAATTATGCAACAGCTTCCTAGGAAATGTTTTTCACTGAGTAAATTGTTATGGAAAGCAATTGTTGGCTATCACCAGCATTTCTGTCCTCAGTGCTGTTTTATATTCTTACCTACAAACAGAATTTGTAAGTGAAATAAAGTAAGGGTATCTTCCCATACAAAATCATGTACTAATCCAAGAAATATAAAATGTCAGACTTCAGGTATTATAATTGACTTCTGCTGGTTTAGCTTTTGACTCTTGTATTTAAACATTACCTGACTTACCTGATTATAGTGATCTCAGGCTTAGCAAAAAGACAGAATGGGTTTAATAAGATTTGAATATTTGAATGTGTTGGAGTTTTTTAAGTAGGTGTGTCTGCGAGTAGGGGAAAATGAATTTTTCCCTTTAAGAAAAGTAAAGATTTAAAAGTTCTGCAGGTTCTAAACAGCACTTTTAAAGCTGCTGGTAAGGAACATGATATAGTTGTATTTTTATTTATGAGGAGATAGGTGAGAATGAAAGTACAAATCCTGCAGGCTTTTGATTATATTACTGATGCCAGAAGTTATGTTAATTTTGCATTATCTCTCTTCGAGCTTTTGTGCACTTCAGTTTTATCCCGGAACATGGTTGCCAGAGGCAGCTGGCAGCAGACACACCCTAACCCGTCTTCTCTCCCTGCCATAGTCCCTCTCCCAGATGCCTTTATTTTGGGGGTTTTTTAAGCATTTTGGAAAGCCAGCTAATTGAGGTGTATATGCAACCCAAGTACTGGGCTGGTTATGAGCACTCAGAATTTAGATGAGGAGTTCCCCAAATCCCCCACCTCTAAAGGCAGTTGTTAATCCAGAGAACAGAACTCACTCACTCTGACTCTGCTCCAGTCCCTACTGGCTTAAGCAGCTGCATTCAGTAGGAACTGCATTTCCCCAGACAGAGGGAAATGCAACCTTATGTGCAGCTGCTGTCCAGAGGCTTTCTTAACAAAATTAAGGTCCCACATAAAGATAAACCAAAAATTGTGTCAGCTGTCTTCAAAGTGTGAAGAATTGGCAGGGGGAGGGGCATGTTTACCATGTTTGGATTCAGGGAAGAACGTATTTGTTTTAGAGCCTTCAGCAATGGAAAAAAACAAGACAGAAACTTTGCAGACAGACTACTGAAGGAAAACAATAGAAAATGCATTGAGAAGTGTTTGCTCAATAGTTTATATTGAAATTAAATATGAAGCCTGTTCATATGTACAAATAGGCTTGAAATAGAATGGCTGTTGATGGACATCTCTTCTTGCTTGGGGCATTCAGCATAAAAGATTGAATTGCTTTATACACATAGATTTAATTTTTCATATTGCAAATTTATAGAAAGCAAACAAAACCAAAAGAACAATATAAGCATAAAAAAGATTAAAGGACATCATTGAATTTCTTATTGTTAGTTTCCCAGAATCTTTTTATTTTTCTACACTTTGTGTTGCCTGATCACATAATACTGTGATGCCAGAGTTGAGAATGTTTTCTGTTAGTTTAAAAGATTTTGTTGTTTTACAAAGCCAAAATGCAGGAGTGTGAGAGGTGTAGGTGGCAAGGTGAGGGCAGAGGGTGAGCTGCAAGGGTGGCCTCTGTGAGAAGGGAGCAGGGGCTGAACTGGGTCTGACACAGCCCCAGTCAGCTCCAAGTGGGAGGAAACACTTTTTACTTCTCATGGAATTACAGTTAGAGTGACCAAAGTTTGCTAATGGATCTATGACTTTAAAGGAAGCCAAAACAAGGAGGCATCTGTGGAAGGCATTCAGGCTGTGATACAATTTTGTATGGTCCAAAAGTGACAGTGCATATCATGTTGTCTGTACCTGTTCTTGCAACATTTAATTAGGAAATAGAAATAAAAAAAAGCTCTTCCTCAATTCTAGTTATCTAATTTTCTTCATTTGTGATTTTTCACAATATAGATCTAATCAACTGAAAAGTAGAATTGAAAAAGTTAATTCATTCAGATCACTGCTTTCTTGTTACCTCACTGGATGATCTTCAGCAAAATTAATGTTTTACTTTAACATCCACATGAAGAAGCTTAAAAAAGACTCAAGAACTCCATTCTTTCATTATTAAAAAGGGAAAATCAAAGAATCAAAAAGTATTGGTACTTATTCTGCTCCCAGTTACCCAATTTTACCCAAGCCATTTCTAGCCCAATTTTGAAACCAACAGAAGAACTCCCAGTTCTGGTTCCAGGAATTATTAACTGCAGTAATTAGTATTGTAAGGTTGAACACAACTTTTCAAAACCCAAATCTCTGTCTTGACTGTAATTTTTTGTTCAAAACTCACATTTACCTTTTCATTTCTATTTCTGGGTTTAATTGCCTAAATTAAACTTGGATATTCAGTTCAGAAGAAAAAAATTCTCACCCTTAAAACCAGAGTGGTTTCAAATTCTGCAAGAACAAATATTGAAAACAGGTTTAAGAGAGTGGATTGGTTTGAAAACAAACCAGTGGGAGATCACAAGTCAGGATTGAAATTAATAGAAAAAATTAGAAACAAGCAAAATAATATAAGGAAAGAAGCACAGACAAAGTCAGATACAACCTGATACCCTATTTGGCTGGTCACAGCAGTCCAAATGAAGTGGTCCAGTTGAAGCAATGATCTGATAGAAGGTCCGTGGTGGCTCTTGTCCTCTGGTCACCCAGTAGACAGGGCTGAGATCAGAGAGTTCCAAGGGCAGGTTATATCCAGGTGGGAATGCCCGGCTCCCCCCTCCTGGGTGGAGCATCTCACAATAGGATGAGATAAGTCCATGAGTCATGTGGTGGTTTCTTGATGGCCCATTGTCTGTTATCAGGGGTGGGTCGTTAGCAGGTGATAACAGCTAATGGCCCACAGCTGGTGGTAATAGAATACTTAAACACATCTATTGTAACCTAGGACAGAGACCAAATTTTTATTTTTTCCATTCACACAGGTAACTTTGACTAACTTTAGAGGAGTTTCTCACAAAAATTAAGAATCTTGTGACTTGGATATTACAGGTCACAATGATGAAAGCTCGTTTCAATTGTGGGTTAGGAATCTGAAAAATTTTCCAAACTGCATTTTAGGAAGGAGGATTTTTTAAGATACATTTTAAACTGTGTTGTAATATTACTTCTTAGAGTTTAAAATGTGTTAAAAATTGAGAGCTGAAAAGTACAAGTCCTTGTGACATTTTATTTGAAGCAATTTTAAATATTTTTAATTAAAATCAAATAGTATCTAGTACATCAGGAATAATTAGTCAGCAGTTAAACAGATATCTGTTATGTTTTCTGTAATGAAAAAGTAGTTTGATAGTGTGTGAAATACACAATGCGCTCTGCACACTGAGGAGCAAGACAGTCTCAACTACAGTGTTTAATCACTTAGTCTTTCCAAAAGGAATTTTTGTTGTTATATATTAACTTTTTTTCCTTTTCTTTTTCTTTTACATGCATTTATCTGTGTCAACACCTGTGTTAAAGATGGCATAGAATTATGTCTTTTCTATTGGGCTGAAATTTTTTGTGATGCTCCTTAGTTTATGGAGGTGTTATTTGTGTGGTCTTTAAAATAACAGAATCACTAAGGTTGGAAAAGAACTTCAAGATTATTGAGTCCAACCTTTGACCAAACACTGCCATGTCCAGCAAACTACAGCACTAAGTGCTACCTCCAGTAGTTTCTTGAACCCTCCCAGGGTTGGTGGCTCTAGCACATCCCTGGGCAGTCTATTCCAATGCTTAACTGCCTTTTCAGTGGAGAAATTCTTCCTGATGTCCAGCCTGAACCTTCCTGGTGCAACTTGAGTCCACTTCCTATCATCCTGTAAGGTTGACTGGGAGCAGAGCCTGATCTTCACCTTGCTTCAGCCTCCTGTCAGGGAGCTGTAGAGAGCAGATAAGGCTCTCCCTGAGCCTCTTTTTCTCCAGGCTGAACACCCCCAGCTCCCTCAGCTGCTTCTCATCACACTTTGCTCCAGACCCTTCCCCTGCTCCACTGCCCTTCTCTGCACTCCCTCCAGCCCCTCAATGTCTTTCTTGTAGTGAGAGGCCCAGAACTGAGCACAGGATTTGAGGTGTGGCCTCACCAGTGCCGAGCACAGGGGACAATCCCTGCCCTGGTCCTGCTGGCCATGCTGTTGCTGACCCAGGCCAGGCTCACAGTAAGATATCTGTCAGATATCATATTTAGCTCCAGAATAAGATATCCTTCAGAGATAATTTCAGTCCTGTGTCTGCACATAGTTACAACCCTTGCCTTGGTTAGTTTCTCATCCAAGGCAGCTGCTTTCTACTCCTCCACACCCTCAGGTTTCTTTCCTATGGAAACCTAGACAAAACGGTAAGTGGGATTTTCTGCATGCCCTGATCTTACCCAAGTGTGGAGGCAGGGTCTTTTCAGGACATGAAAGCCCCCATGTGCTTTGTGCTCACTATTCTCCAAGGTTACAGCCTTGGGTATCTAAGCACTGCAGATAAGTGCTGAGACCTTGAATTTTATTTGATATTCTATGGCAAGCAATTGTAAAAAGCAAAGGATGAGCTTAATGTGCTCCCGGTAGCAGTGCTGCCAGGGAGACATGTGGCTGCATTCCCTATTAGCTGCAGTTTCCCAAGAGTTCTGCTGCTCAAGAGAAAAAAATTCAAGGCCTCAACATTTTTACGAAGTGTCTACACAGGCACATGGCAGCTGTATGGTCAGAACAGCTAACCAAAGGGAAATTTCTCATATTTTTCCACTAGGCACAATCCTTTTCTGCTGAAACTCCATTTTTTAAATTTAACCTTGTTTTATTTGACTTCAAAAAATGCAGTGACCAACCCCACAATTTTTCCTGTTTATCATTTTTAATTGTTTCTAGTTAAACCTTTTGAAACATCAGAAGCAGACTGAAATGTGTGATGAAACTAATGGGTAGGATTATGGTTGGGTGGTTGTATTTAAGAGTGATGTTCTGCTACCTGTGTGATTGTTTTGCAGTGATCCTTTGTGTGATCCTTGGAGAGCTGCAAATGGAAACACACACACTGACCAGCAAGATCACAAGGAGCAGGGAATGAACCTCAAAGGAGCCGAAGGCCCTTCACAGAGTCATAGGAGGCAGCTTCTCATTTTCACTAATATTTTCACAAATTTTTTTGACTTAAGAACAAACAAATCCATAGAAGTAACTACTAGACACTCCTACCAAAGTCATTCCAGTAGCATTTTTTCATTTGTTTTATTTATTCTGACAGGAAGCTAAAAAACCCAAACCCTTTATGTCATAAGAATGCAGTCAGTCCTGCTGCCACCACAGTGGTTAAGCAGAGGGAGTGCAGCAGAGAACAGAGAAATGGATGGTTGGGGTTATAAAACTCTGGCATATGTAGCATGTATAGGTCATATCAATGTGTTTTCTACATTTGAAAGCATAGAACAAGTTCTTTTCAAGTTACAGAAATATAAGCTTTAAGTTACTGAACTTTCCAAGATGAAAAATATGGTGGAGGTAAAATACAAGTTTTAGTTAATAATTAGTTGGAAAAAAACCCCAACCAACCAAAAAAATCTCCATGTTATCACACTTACAGGCCAGAAATGTCTGAATTTAGATTTATAGTAGTTACCTTTGGATTAGGGAAAAACCCAGACTCCTCAACTAATGTAATGTGGCTGCTCAGCCTGTCATAGTTCACTGCTCTGACCAGCAGGATGTTTGGCATTGAATTTAGCCTATCAAGCTCAGAAATCAACAGTTTTATCTGCCAGGTGACAAATGGTAATGGAAAGGAAAAATATCAGAGACAGCCCTGGAAGAAAAGTAGCTGACACAGAGAGCTGAGGCAGCACTGACATGTTGGCAAACATATGCTTGCAGTGAAAGTGAATTTAGGAACTTAACTGCAAAATTCTTCATTCATTGCTCAAACATGTCATGGAAATATAAATCAGCTCAATAATGTGGGATTTTTTTTTTTTTTCTTTTGCCATTTTCATCAGTCTAAAGAGAACAGATTTTAGAACACCATTCTTACATTTTCTATTTTTGCTTTCTATTATAGAAAATCAAACTGCAGTCTTGTTTCTACCACTCACTCATGAAATGCTGTGTACATCCATTAATCCTGACATCATGGTCATGTCTCATTTTTGTGTTTAGAAGGAAGGTTTTAATACACCCACATTCCTCCAAGGAGCATTTGTAGTTTAACTTCTTTCTCCCTTGATGCTTGCCAATGCATTTTCCTCAAGTTTCTTTGAGTTTTGCTAGCTTCTCACTGAGATAACCTAAAGTAAAGATAGGTAGAGATAAAACATACCCTGTTATTAAGTAATTTCCCATAATGAAATAACCCATAGTAGTGGTATAGAGATTGATTTCTTCTGTCAGTCAGGAGATCATGGGTGTTTGAAAAATGAGAGGATGCATGGCAAAAACAAAAAAGAAGAAAAGCTAGAACTCTGAGGTAATAAAAGCTCGTGCTATTTGGTACTCACCAGCTTCTCTCCTGCTCTGTGCTGTTAGTCAGTAGCTCCTTTGCTCAAAGGTTTCCTTTTTTCCCCAGCTGTGCATATGCAAAAAGTCCTCCATGCTGTAGCATTTTCATCAATCTCATCACTAATTATGTAGCAGTAAAATGTTCATAATACAAAAAGGGAAGAGTCTAGTAATAATATAAAAATGTATTTTAAAAAAATCTTGAATATGGACAAGGCTCAAACTTCTCAGTTTGTGTCTAAAACTACTTTGATTTTTCCTAAGCAAGCTTCAGAGTTATGTGACTGCAGAGATTCTAAGGGAACACCTACAGTTAGAATGACTCCTACATATAACAAAACTGAAAATAAGCAGAAAGGCTTTGGGTCTGTATGCTTTGACTGTGTGGTGTGGCCAGTATCTTCAAGAAATGATGGAGGCAGTGGGATCCCATAATGACCTGGACATAATGGAGATGTCATTACTAACAGGAGTTCCCCAAGTGAAACTGAGTGCAGCTGTAATTTAACGTTTGCAGGAATGCATACACAGAGACACTGAGAAAAAAAAGGTTTTCCATGTAATTTATAAAACATAACATTCTGTAATTGAACCTTGTGGGTCCCTTCCAAATCAGAATATTTCAGTGAAATCGAATTCTTCAAGATAAGTAAAGACAAGAAGCAATGTTTTGAGAACCACTCCATAGTGCAGGGGTGTGAAATAAAGATGCAGAAAAATGAGAAATAATTCACTAGCAAAAGAGAAAGTGATTGCTGTCGAGGACAAAAACTTTGGTTAAAATTATTGCAACCTGCCATGTTTCCACTTCAGCTGTACAATCTCATATATGACACTAAGGACAAAGAAACAGGAACATGTTGCCCTTAAACTCTGTCTTTGATTCACTTTCATTGGAATTCACATTTTCTCTGTGGTAAGCAGTCAAACGTTGGAAGATACATTCTCTTCACTATCATCTTCTACACAGAGCCTTAGGGAAGCTTTCCTTTTGAAAAATATAATGGAGACACAGGCTGCTCTCTTTGGGGCATTTTCACTATAGAAATGATGGAATTTTTTATGCCCTCCCCAGGAAATTATCTGCAGTATTTTAGAAAACATATTTAATGGGAATACTCAACGAAATTGAATGCACAATTTCTAGTTCAGCAAAACCAGAACAAAATTAATTAGATTGTTGGGATACGACAGAGCATGTCCCCAGTCTTTTTTTCTCTGTAAAAATTGTGCCAAACTATTCAGGATATAAGGTAACAGAATAGATGGTAAGTGGATCTGATTGCATTATGATGAGTGAAAACCCCACAAATTCTCATTATACCTGTCTTCAAATTTTCATGGTTCATTTTTTTGGTTGGTTTTTGTTTGTTTACTTGTTTAATGTGTGTGTGTGTTGATTTGTTTTTCTCTTTTTCGTCTCCATCCTTGCAGACTTTTTATTTGGAGCTAAGAAGAAACCCTGTGACCTCTTAGCACAAGCCAGAGTTCCACCTCCTGCGCTAGTACCTGCTGTTTGTGCTGCTAATCAAAACCAAAAGGAAGCTCTTTGTTGCCAGAGTTCAGGATTCTGTCATGAGCCCTGTAACATCTCTTGTTTCTGCTTCAAAGCACCACACCGTGGAGAGGGAGCTCTCTGGAACAGGATCCTGTCGATGTGTCAGGGATGGGTGGTGTCTTTGTGGCAGGCTGGTGGCAGGAAAAGTCTTGCCCTGTGATGTACCTCAGCCCCAGAAATTTCAGCCTCTGACCTACAGAACAGGGTTGGCCACTTTCCACCACAGGACAATGCAGTAACTGCTCCAGGAGCAGCTGTTGAGAGGTAGAACAGAGCCTAAGGCTCTCATAAACCTGGGAACTCCTCCCTTATTACTGTGCCTGAGAGCCCCAACCTTATTAGTGCCTGCAGGGTATGAGCTGAAATCTCTCAAGCAGAGGTGGCTGCCCAGAAGCACAAGATTGCTGGCACAGTCACCTGAGCCATAAGTGTTTTTAATTTGGTCTGTTTGCTCATCTCCACCTAGCAGACAAATATTTTTAATAATAAAGCTATATGAATAGAGGAATGAAGAATGGCATTTAACAGTAAAATGAACAACATAACATAAAGGCAGGTTTTCCCATCCCTCTAAGTAATTTGCATTAGTGAGAATTTATAGCAGTACAGATTTCTGTTGTATTACAACAAGCATTAGTATGAGAGCCTGCACACTGAACATTTGTGAAATAACAACATCTTCAAAGATGTACTATTATAATCTAAGTGCTAGTATTATTTTAAAAGAAACCATATTGCTTTTAAGATTTTCATTATGCATAGAAGTCATAATGAGACACAGTGCTGTGTTTGCTAATATGTCTCATCTGTATTTTCACAGAGGAGAATTTTAAATATTTATAGCAACAAGTGGTTTTGTTCAGGAATTTTGCTTTGACAAGGCAAATCCCTTAAAGTTGAAAGACACATCAATTCAAAGCCTAGGAGTAAAATTTCATTATCATCTAGCTCTAGATTTTTTTTGTACCTTGCATGAATCTACAAAATTCTATCTGTTTTCATCTTCCTGTGCTTGTTTCTCTGATCTCCATCTACAAAATGCCTGACCCAACAGAGTGCCTCACCAACGTGGCAGTGAAATGATTGGTGCCTATTCATGGAAAATGCCTGAAAGCTCAAACTGTCCAAAACTGTGCTGAGTATCAGATTTGTAATCCCAGTCTGTTGACAGCTTAACTATTGCTTCTGAAAAGGCGTTTGCAGCACAGGAGAAGGAAAAGGCCTCATGCCAATCTGCACAATCCTACATTATTTACTACCTATCAGTATAGCACAGCTTCGGCTGGCAGGGAGAGTTAGGGCTGAGAAGAGGAGCTGTGTGCTGCTGCTTTGAGAAATGCAAATAAGATTAGAGTTGCCAGTGCCTGCTGAGAGGTAAATTTCTTTTCCAGAAGCTGAACACACCTTTTTTCTGAAACAGCATCTTTGTCCATGGGAACTGCTAGCCTGCATCCATCTGCCACACTTAAACTCTGGACCTGGTAAATAATCTGTACACATCGAGTGCTGCTATGACAAAACATGTAATGTATTCTTGTTATACATGTCTAATCTTCCTTTGTGGTTTGTCAGCCTGAGTTCCTTTTCATTTATAGACTTGTTTTGCTCAGTGCAGATGAGGGCAAAGAGGGGACGCACAAAGGGGAATTCAGGGAGTAAACAAACTGTACCAAGCGGCTGGGGTGATCAGCTTGTGAATCCAGATAAAGGATGTCATCTGCTACAGCTCACCTGATGCACAATTGCTGTTCCTGCACTGCTGGCAGGATTCATAAGCCAGGTATTGGATGTACCCATACAATCCAGGTGGGATGAATGTTTGAGTCGATAGAGTTATTGCAACCAGCCAGTTGCAGGAATTATCTGTTTGGTGATGTGATTTCAAATCTAAAATTTACTATGGCTATCCATGGCCATACTCTAGTATGCTTTGCAAGTGGTTAATGCTGAAAGCTACTCAGTCTTCAGCTAGATCAGAAAATTCTTGTCCAGAGGACATACTATAATAACTCATGGATAAATGCAAGGTTTTCTGGTTTGGTTTTTAATACAGTGTGTATCTCTCCTTCTTCACACTGAAGAAAAACATGTTTTCAAGCAATCCAAGAGATTACCACTCTCCTAAGATACATCACGCTGAAACTTTTAAGTTGAATCTGAAATGCGTAATAAACAGACTTGGTTTGGTAACATTTAAAGGAAGATAGAGGTAGTGTGTCTCTTTTCAGGCTTTTTGGAGAAAGAGGGTTTGTAATGGTCTCCCAAGATGCTTGTTTGAAGAAAGTTTCTATTTAAAAGTCAGGCATGCCATGCATTTTACATAATGGAGACTGACTTACAAATACCTCAGTTATCAATCAACACAATGAGAATCTATATTCTGCAGCCTGTCAAATAGCTGGCCTTTACCACAGAAGCAGTTATTGAAGGAGTGGAGAGAAAATAACTAATGGTTGTTATAAATATTCTCTACTGGTAACGCTTCTTTTTTTTTCCTTTGGGAGCCCTTGGGAAAACTAATAAACAATGAAACTTTGCAGCTACTTCCATCCTAGTGGTGTCAGATACCGGGATCAGAGCTTGCCACATCCCCTGATGAAGTTTGGCTATGAATCCATAGAAAACCCTCTTTGCCTGTGTCTAACCGTATGCCTGGAGTTGTTGCTGTGCAGCCCTGGCTGCAGGCACTCGTGATGTCTCTTAGCTGGATATCCTCCCTCACATGGTCAGATGCAGACACCTCTCTCCTTTTGCTCCAGCTCACAGTGCTGTCCTTGGCTTTGCTGGCAGGTCACCATCACCAGTTAGCACTGCCAGACAAGCTGCCTCCTCACTGGCAAGGGTTCTGCAACCCTGGAGCCTCCTCACAGTGCCACATTCAAGGTAGCCCAGAAAAGCCACCAGACCATTAGGCTGTGAGCAACCAGAACAACCCAGTAGCAGTGTGGAGTCTACTTGCACCCTCCTGCTGGGACAGCTGTCCTGAGGAGGCTGTGTCCCTTCAGCCACTCCTCCTGCATCCTACCTTTGGCTGGAGCCCTGGCTTCCCTTGTACTTCAGCTTGGGGCGAATCCTCTTCTGAGGCGTTTAAAGATGCAGAGCACAGTGTTCTGGAGAAAGCTCACTTTGAACCTAAGGGCATGAAAATGTTTCCATTAACGCCTGTCTGTGTTCCAAATATTTATGGAAAAAGTGGATTTAAGATGTGCTAACAGCTTCTGAGAGGTATTGGAATTGCTCACACTGATCAAAACCACTTCCTACGGTACATGTTGTGCTATGTCTCCAGCTTCCCACACTCAGTGAGTGTTCCTGGCTGGGTCATCAGTGTCATTGACCCGAAGCAGATGATTTTTTATTCTTCTTAGAGTGACTGGGACATTCCCACAAGATACGTTTTTTCTCTTCTGAGAATTTCTATGTATTCATGTTTGAAATACTTGTCCAACAGGCAACAGCTCTGCAAGCTTGTGCGCAGCCAGCCATCGTGTCGTGTTTAAGGCCACTGAAAGAAACGGGTTAATCTTTACACCGCCGTGGGTAACACAATGTCCCCACATCCTCCAGGAAGACAAACTCGCATGACACGGCTAAGGAGCCGCAGAACGAGCATCATTCCCTTTGGGCATCCAAAAAAGGAACCTCACCCTAACGGAGAAACCTGTGCGTGAGCCGAGACCCACTCCCCGCCACCCCACATCAATCCCCGGCTGCCTTCCTCGGGTCCCGTAAAATACCGCAAAACCTCCCTCGCAGAAGGGAGCGGGTCCCTCCCCACCCCCGTGGCCCGGGGGGTCGTTCCAGGTGCGGGGGGGACGCGCTGGCCCCGCGCATCCCCCGCCAGGTGGAGCAAGAAACCAAGGTTAGACTTTCCCGATTTCCCGGGTGTTGGGTGGTTTTTTGGTTGTTCGGTTTTGGTTTTATATTGCTGGTGCTGTTGCCCGCCCCCACCCCGGCCCTTATTTTGCCCTTTTTTCCCCAAACGGGAGTTTCAAGGCAATTATGAGGCGAAGGGGGAGGCCGATATTTGCTTCTCCTTTAGACGCCCCCGGGAGCGGGTGATGCTCTCTGCAGTTTGCAGCGTGTCAGCGATAAAGGGTGGTGGGAGGGGGAGAGGGTAGGGAACACAATGAGCTGCATAAATCCTCCTCCTGCGTGCCTACCGATTACAGCAGGAAAATAAAATTTAAAAATTTAAAAAGGCCGATCACTCTTTTTGCATTAGTGGGGAAAAGAAAGATTGGAAAATCTATTCCTATACACAGCAGCATAAAATTCACATTAACATCTCATTAAGCCTAAATGCACTTAGGGACTGATCCAAAGGCCATCAAACTCAATGGGAGACTTTCCATTGCCTTCAAATGACATTTGGATCATGCTGTTAGAGATTGGCAAAAGCTCATATTAACAAAACAAAAATTTTCTGACATTACCTAAAAGGCTATAAAAGCATTTCCATTCCTTTTTCTGGGAAATCCCTTTTAGAGCTGATCAAATGTAATCACAGCAGCCACCTTCATGGCGAAAGCTTCCAGTTGGTCTAACATCAACGTGGCTGAGGGACGAATGCAAAAGACACCACTATTTCACAAAAATTGAAATGACTTTGACTTTTGACTATAATAAATTATCCATAATAGCAGAGATAAACCCGATATGTTCAGAAGTAAATTTAAATAAATGCTATACAAATGCTACTTTAAAAGGGGGAGAGATAAAAGCAACTAAAATCTAGTTCAGGAAAACCATATGCTTGTTATGGTAATGTTTTACACAGGTCTGGTGGCCTAATGTGAACTAAAATAACTAAAATGAACAAAAAGTACTAAAGTAGATTTTATATGATCAGAACCAAACCAGTTTGTTGTGCACAGTGCATTTAGAGAACTCAGTACATGATAGCATCAGTAATGACTCTGTTTTCATATGTGGAGATGAAAAGTAGTACATTAAAAAAAAATTAGCTGCTTTGGGCAGCTTCAGATTCCTTGATCTTCATTTACTCTTTTAAAATGCTGCTTCTAGCAGAGACAGGCTGGAGCAGAAGCTCCAGTTCTGATTAAGTTTCTTGTTCAGATGGCTTTACCTGGGACTGTGTTACTTGCTGATGACAGAGAAAGGCTGAAAATTTCCTGTGCATGTTAAAAAAACAAACAAACAAACAAAAGAAAAAAAAAACACAAAAAACCCCAAACAAAATGACAAAACTGAAATGACAAACATTAAAAATTTTGGTCCCAAATATTTAAAAATTTAAACTGACATGTCAAATTGGATGGGTAGAATGCTATTGAAGATTTGAAACACTTTCCTAGTTCTACTTCCACTGTGACATTTTAAATCTCCTTTTTCCGTTTGGTATCTCCTTTGCTTGTTTCTCTGTGTTGAACATCACCTTCCTGCTGCTTAGACCAAACAGTGTGGTGAGAACTACATCTTCAAGTATCTCCATATCTCTGGCAAACAACCTTCTTGTTCCTCATGCACCTTAGAAGCCAAATTAAATACTTCAGTGAACAATCTCCTAATCTTTGCGTGCTAGGAAACTCTGGGTCTAAGACAGGGAAGTGGTGTTCTTGTAGGAGTTGCAATTTTTAAAATATTGCCAACTAATAACTTTCACAAAAGAAGGAAGGAAGCTGTAGGTATTGCCCAAAATTTTAAAAATGTGTCTAATTTCTACAAGCAACAGTTATGGCAGATCCTGATGTTAGCATTAAAGTTAGGTGGCAAATGAGAAGGGAATTCCTATAAAGAGTCATGTAGCTGCACTGATTTGATTTTTACTTTTATTCTGTCTCATTCTAATGTAGATTTCCATTTTCTTCTTTTTGGTCTTCAAAATATATGTAGCCTTACTGTCTTTTCCATCTCCAACTTTGATGGCTTATGTTCCTACAAAATGAAAGGGTCTTGTAACAAGAAACCATATATAGAAATACATATTAAAATACTATTAGATGCATATTAAAAAACAATGCACTGCTTTGAGCATCAGTTCATGCCAACAGAGATCAGAAATCTGGCCTTTGGCGAGTATTTTGGAATAACTGCCAGGAACTACTAATCTTGTACAATGTCCCCATGCATTCTGATAGAAAAGTGATGCCAGGGAAAAGGCTCGAACTGGCACCTGTGTCTGGGATTGCATTTTCACCTTTCTTTCTTTTCTGATTGCACATCACCTCAGCTTTCTTGGAGGTAATCTCATTTCACTCCTTCAGTCAGAGGGGGTGTGCCATCAATTACAAAGAGCAAAGATATTCTCTTATGAAAGAGCAAAGTGTTTTGCAAATGTTTCTTCTTTTTTCTTACTTCGTCCCTCCCCTCCTAGGAGTCATTAAACACAATGAAACTTATCAGAAGCAGTATTTCTTTGCTTATGGATAAACCACTGATATTGGAATTACAGCCCCAGAAATGTGTCAACCTTGGAAAACAAAACAAGCATCTGAAGTCTCAGGCACCTCTTTGAACCACAGCTTCCACGCAGTTTTCTCGCTGCAGACAGTGAAGCACTGTGACCTCCCACCTGCTACGCCAGCACCAAATCCCTGCCAAGACCACTGCCTGCATCCCCAGCCCTGCCAGGCCCTGGCTGGAGCGAGGCAGAACTGGAAGCTGCAACATCCACGGGGGATAAGCAGACATGCTGCCGCTTTTATTTGTCATCATCCAAGGACCCCCAAAGTTTAAGTGGGGATTTCTGTGGAGAACACTTCAGGATTTAGGTGCTGAGTGCCTGTGTGGAAGCTGAAATCCTTTTGTGGATCTGGGCATTGGTTAGAAGCCAACTAAACTTTATACTGTGTTTTGAAACCAGTTATTGCATGGTTTTGTTTTCTATTAATCTGTGAGGAGCTTACCTTTACTTTTAAAACTCCTGGGTGAATTGTTTATACATACCAAGCTTTTCCCTAGAGTTTTAGTTCCCCTGACAGAGAGCTACATTTTTAAGAAGAAAAAATGAATGAAAATGCAACAGCATCTAAATTCATCCTCTTAACACAATAGAACATTTCTTTTCCTGGTAGTTCAATCAGAAAACTGGTAATTTAACTGCATGCCCCGTATTTTAAACAACAAAATTAGTGATTTGCAAGGAAAGCCCAAACCAAAAAACCCCACATTTTAAATGCTGCTGCTGTCTTCTGTGGCCATCCAAGCACATGCTGGACTTTCACAAGTGTGGTAATATTAAATGAGAAATTAATTACTTTGCTAGGGTGACAATGGCGTGCACTCTATGGTTATGGCTACTTTCTCTCAAAACACAATGAAGCATGGAAATGCAGCTGTGATAATGCTGGTTGTTGCCTTTATCTAATGTGAAGCACTCTTAGTGAGTCACCCAAGCCTCTTGCAATTTTGTTCAGTTTCAGGTTGTGCTGGCAAACATACAGGATTTTCAAATAACATAGAGTGTCTAAATTTCACACCTTGAGACATAAATCTATGCCTTAAATAGTTAAGTGGTAGGTATTGCTTACTACTCTTAATGTTTTACACTTCTTCTTTGCGTTTGGATACCAGATAATGGATACTTAACCAGATCTCTGGGAGAGATAAATACTGTTATTAATCAGAGCACTGTAAAAAGGAGAGATGATCTTTCTAAGTCCATTCATTGAGACAATTTAGCTTGAGAGGCCTGATAACACAGCTATAAACACACAAAAGCAGCCTGGCCAACCTCCAGAGATTTTTTTTTTTTAAAAAATCTATTTAAAGAAATGATAACCATGACTTAACAATATTATTTTTTTTCTATTTCACTCATAGTTTCTGAGCATGAGGAATACTCATTCTTACTTGACTTGAAGAGCTAGAAATTTCCACTTTTTTAAATTTCAGCTGATAAGCTCTCCATTTGACAAACCAATTCTAAAATTTGTAGATAGGTCAGGAAGTATTATGAAATTTTGGAAATAGCTATTAGACTTGCATGTGCTTTGAGACTTTTTTCCTGTAAAATAAACAGTTAATTAAATTTTTTGGTGATCAATGTATTTAACCTAATGAGCAACCTTCAGATTTAATGCATGTGAAATTTTTAGTTTTTGGTTTTGAAATTTTTGGTTTTTAAAGACCATCTGGTTCCAACTGCACTGCCATGGGTAGGGACACCTTTCCCTGGACCAGGTTGCTCAAAGCCCCATCCTACCTGGCCTTGAACATTTCCAGGGATGAGGCAGCCACAGCTTCTTTGTTCCTGTGCCTCACTACCCTCACGGTGGAGAACTTTTTTCCTAATATCTAATCTAAATATGCTCTCCTTCAGTCTAAAACCATTACCCCTTGTCTTGTATGATGAGATTATTCATTATTATATAATAAAATTGTTCATTTTGGCTTGGGTAAGTCCACTTAATTCCGTGAGCATCCTTCAAGTAATGAGGAGCTGCTCTTGACAGAGGCAAAGGATCTTGGGGAGCAAAGTGATTAATGACCCTTCTCTGCATGGGGCTTTTGAGAGAGTACTGAGAGGTCCAGTTCACTGCTCTCAGTGTCACAGACAAAGGCACCAGGATAACACTGGAGGAGGGATAGGTGGGTATGAATCCTCCCAGATGAGTGGCTGCATATCCCACCTCTCCCACTATCAACCAGAGGAATAAGCATCATCTTTCACCAGTTTTTCTTTCTTTTTCTCTGTAATGGGATGAGGAACCTTTGGTCCTTACCTTCATATCTGCCCTGCAAGGGTGCATTGCAAGCTGCTGGAAAGCCTCAAGACAGGTCTGAGGTACTCAGAGCCCTCATGGTCTGCTTGTCCCAGTGAACTGAAGGTACAGCTTCTGCACCTTCACTGAGGTGAAACACTGGCCTTTCTCCAACAGCCTTTGTCAATAATTAAGTGAGACATCCTTGAAGAGAGGATCTGTAATTTTAACACCTCAGCCAGTTGCACAGTTAGTCTGTGTTCACGCTCAGGAAGGCATCGGATGAGCTGACTTGAAGTACAAAGGCCAAAAGCAGGTTAGGAGAGGCAGGAAAAGGGCTTTCTGTATCTACAGTTTCTTCATCTGGAGACTAAAAATGGTAAAGTTGACATCTCTAATTAAAGTAATGTAATAATTAGTTCAGATAATCAGATCTAGGTTGTTGCCAAGGAAATACCCTGGTACAAATACATCTGGGCAGTTCATTGCCAGCATAACTCTGCACATATGTACTTTTAGGTTCTACCATTCCCTGTGCCAAAGAGTGTCCTTGCTCTGACACACAACTGATTTTCTATAAAGCAAGGATTCCAATTAGCAATAATTGCTGCTGTTTCCATGCTGCCACCATTTAACACCATTGTGGGAGGACAGCATGTTAGTCACAATTGTTCTGTGAACAGGAAAGCTGAAGCCTAGGACAGATAGTTAATGGAAAAAGAGCTAGGCACACTTTTTCTATTGACTTCCCTTTGGATTTGCTCTTGTTTTATTGTTTGTTTTTGCATAGTATAAGAGAAAGGTCACCAGCACTGCTGTTAAGAATAAATCATCTTCACTGCTTATTCAAATATTCTAGAATATATGTTGATTTAACATGAGGACATATAAGAGACAAAGTGAGCACCTTTTTCATTGGAGAAACCTAATGCTATTTATGACAAGTACCTGAACTAAACTATTCTCACAGCAAAGGAGGTTGTTTTCTTAATCCATATTTTAATGGAGGCATGAACTGGGTGGTTCTGCTCTAAGAAAGTGATTAAGATGTTAATATGTCTTGGCTAGAATGTTGAGGAATATTAATCCATGAATTTATGGCCTTAATTGGATTGAATGCTTGCAAATAGATGAGTGAAGCAACAGAACAAAGCAAAACCAAGATCTCTTAGAAATGCCATAAAATAATGTAAAAGGAGTTTCTACAAACTTTATGTCTTCTTCTGCTGATAGCAAGATTTCATAACCTTTGTAGCTTCTTTTCTGTTGCTTCACTCTGAAAAATCTGAACTTTGAAGGTCTTACATCAAAGAGCACAAAGAGTTCCGGCTGTTGATCATTGCAGTGTTCTTAAGGAACATCACTCATCATTAACAGAAACCAAGTGATCCATAATTATGTCAATACAGCAAATTAAAGTGCACTTTGCATTTCTGGATTTTATTAATTCATGTGGTTCTGTTTTTTTAGTAAATTATCAGTAGGAAAAATTCCACAAAAATAATCCCATGAAAGTTAATCAGGTCTGCAAAGGGCATGGTAGTATTTTCCTAACTGATAGCATAGCACAGAACATGACACATACTTAAATAAAAACTGCTGTTCTTCTTGAGAGAAGTACTCTGTAAATTATCTAGCAATGTTATTACAGTGAAGACTTAGAAAATATTTCAAGACTTTGGCTTGGGGGTATGTGTGGGAAGATGGGAAGACTTAGAGTAAGAATTCACATGTACATTATTATAGTACTTGAAGAAAATTGTTAAAAGGAGACAAAGATAGGATTAAATCTGCTAGAGATGATTGTTGCTTTCCCCTAAGGTCATAAATGCATTGTGCAGCTCTCTCTAACCTGAAGGAAAAGTTGCTTCTGCATAGAGTCAACAATTTGGTCTCTGGGCCAAATTCAGCCTGAAGTAATTGAGTTCAGTTCCATTAAGTTCTGAAGAATTTTTTCACTCTGACACACTTGGATTTGGATTTGAAGTTTTGGCAGTCACCTAGAAATGATAAAAACTGCTCTTTCATCATTTCCTGTGATCATGCTTGCATAAATGAAAACACTATGTGTGAAGAGGTCCTCAAAATTGAATTTCACTAGCAAGACATTTCTGTGATTGGTTGCAAGCTTATTCATCTTTATAATGACTTATTCATGTGGAAATTAATTTTCAAGACCAAAAGATTCTAGATTTGAGAACCATAAGAATTGCAGGAAATATGAATTTTTAAATGCACTTTTTCTAACATGTGACATGATCTTTTGAGTTGACATCACACTGACTACAAATTCTTCACAGAAATATTGGAAGTTGCCAGTCAACAAGCTGGCTTTTAAAGCATTTATCTAGTTTTTTTTCCACCGTATCTGGTGTTTAACATGCTGTTCCATCCATTTTTGTAGATGTATTTTGTTTTTCCAACAGAACTGAACAAAAATATGAGTCTTAAATATTTTATGATTCAGGATTCTAATGATTTGATGTGAAGCTAATGACAGATTTTCTCTTGGTTAGTAGAGAAAAGTTCACAGATTCACCTGCAGAATATGAAGCAGGGTTTGGTTCAGAAGATGAAGCACATTTTGGTTTAAATTTGAAAACTCTAATAAAAAATGTGTGGTATGTGAGAGAAGAGTAAGAAAAATTACCAGATGGTGATTGCTTCTCTTTGAAGACTTTTCTCTTACTATTGTTTGTAGCCTCTGTTTGCAAAAGTAGCAGTTCAAGTGTTCCCTTATGTGTAAATAATAGTAACAGTGGTAATAACTATTAATAATGAATAAGGATTTCAGGTGGCCCAGTGGTTCTAAGAAACTATCTCAGGAATACAAGAACAATGCAAAAAACCCACTCTGAAGTGGGTTCTCCACTTAGAACTGTAGGTAAATGGTCAGGTAGGGTTAAGCACAGTGCCATTTTCCCAGAAACACACTGTGAAGGAAATCAGACATTTTGCTTTTCATTTAGTTAACTATTCAGCAAGCTATATTAATGATAAAAATGTGACAGGCAGGAAGTAAGAAAATAAGTATGCCACAGAAGCATCTTTCATTGCACTGAAAGAAATTTCACATTTAAAATGTTTTGCAAAATATGCAACATTTGTGACATACGTGAGCTGCAGATACTCATTTCCCCCTTTTTGTGTGTTTCAAATATAGAACTCTAAATGTAGAATTAATAAAGGAGGAAAAAAAATCAACATAAGCTTGCTGACAATCAAAGGGACAATAAACTGATTAACTAATTGCATTAGGTTTTCAGATGCCTGCGTACTCTTTGAAGCTCATGTCTCACTGAAATATGCAGGGTAGAAAGTCCATCCCCTTTTCACTGCTGTTTTTGGCAGCCTTCAGCTAAAATGGGCCAAACATGGGAACATCACATCCTTTAATATTAATCATAGCTCTATTTAAAAACACAAAAATTATTAAAACTGACAGTTATCTTCATGTTTCTGTATCTTAATAGGTAGCCTGGTCTTAATCTTTCCAGTCTTCACAGGGGACAGGAAATGCTCAACACATCTAAGACTCCATTAGCTTAATCAAAGGCTTTAATATCATGCTAAATACTCATCAAATTTGAAAATGTTGACTTTTTCCCCCAGTCCAGACTGTAAATTTGTGGGGGAATCAGTGAACTCTTTGGAACGATGCTGCCCAAATGCAGTTGCCAAATCTTTGTTTCAAATTGTCATCAAACACAGAGTAGTTGGGGAAATTTTTTTTTGTATTGTGTGGATGTAATTCATAAAAAGTAACACTGACCAGATCACCAAATTTAACAGGCCAAGATCAAGGTAAAACAACCTGTGCAGCAGTGACTTAAAAAAGGAGTCAAGTGCACCCTCAGCAAGTCTGCAGGTGACACAAAACTGGGAGGAGTGGTTGATGCAGCAGGTGGGTGTGCTGCTGCTGAGAGGGACCTTGGCAGGCTGAAGTGGGCACACAGGACCCTTGTGAAGACCGACAGAGGGACGTGCCAAGCCCTGTACCTGGGGAGGAATAACACCAGGCACCAGTACAAGTGGAGGGCTGACTGCCTGGGAAGCAGCTGCAGAAAATGTCCCAGAGGATACCCAGCTGGACACAAGGCAGCAACACGATCTCATGGCAAAGCCCAACAGCAGCTTGGGCTGCACTGGCCAGAGCAGCACCTGCAGGTCAGGAGAAATGAACCTTCCTCTCTGCTCAACCTGTATGAGAAGGTCATGGTGATGCCTTAAGAGGCCTCCTAGAAAGAGAGACTAGACAGTAATAAAGGGAATAAAGGTGGGGATTTATTGGAAAGGCCTTCAAAGGTACCCCTGGGGAGCCAGAGGCTGCTGCCAAGATGGACCCCGAGATGGACCCTGAGAGGCCACGAGTTCTTCACACTTTTATAGGTTTGATTCATTTGCATCTCAGGGTTAATTCTCCAATTAAATCTTCAGTTAATGATGTAATTGCCCTCGGCTTGCCCCCCTCAGAGGCTCTTTGGTTTACACTTTTTGGGCCCAGGACGGTCTGGGTGTCCTTGGAGAGCAGGCCCAGAGAGGCTTTGTTGTGTCTGCCCAGCACGAGAGAGCAGAAATGAACAGGGAACAGGAAACTTCAGAGTTACACACTGAGCAGTACAGGATTTGAAACATAGAAAAATTAAAACCTAAGGCATCAGTGGACATACTGGAGTGAGCCAGCAAGGTGCCACAGAGATGATTGAGGGACTGGAGCACCCTCCACATGAGGGGAGATTGAGAGACCTGAGACTGCTCAGCTGGAGAAGGGGAGGCTTTGGGATCTCACCAAAGCAGAGGTTGATGAGGGGAGTAAATGTGAGTCAGACTGTTGTCAGTGCATCTCAGTGAGAGCACAACGGGCAGTGGCTACAAAATAAAATACAGGAAGTTATTTGTGAACCTGAAATCCTTTTTTATAAGAGGACACTCAAGCACTGGATGTCCTGAGATGTTGTGTCCACCACTGGAGATGTTCAAAACCCAACCAGACACTTAGAAAACATCTCCCAGTGACTCTGCTATGAGTAAGACCTAACTTTAAGCAGTGGTGTTAATTGCCTGGGACACTTATGAGAGTTTTCTGCAATAGTTTGGACTGAAATCTAAGGCAGCAATATATTTGTATAGTTAGAGTCACACAAAAGTAGGTATGTGTGAATGTCCAAAAGGATGTATGATGCAGGGGTGGGCCATAGCAGTTTTTAAAAAAACTGAGTGTATTCATATAGGTAAAAGCAAATTTAGATGGTTGAAAGGAATCAATTATTGATAGCTATTATTGAAGGGATCTAATTATTGATAGCTATACATGGGCAAAAATATGCAGGAGAGACTTTAATCTCCCTTTACAGTTTTGGATTATGAGAAACTCTGTGTGAGAAGGCATTTTACTTCTGAAGGAGAAGTATAGAAATAGAAGTTTATTTCTGGATCTCTTTCACAGGATTAACATTTAGCTATATATCACACAAACACATCATTTTTGAGCTTTGCAAAGTGAATCAAAAGCCAAACAGAAAAGAATCGTGCTTTGCCCATAATAGCAAAAATTGCCTTGCCCAAATTCTTTTCAACAGCAGAATTCTTTCAAACAGCGGTAACTTTTATCAATATTAGTCCAAGGGAAATTAGGTTTTGTTCTTCACACATGGAATACGGTGTCTGTGCTAGGAGGCTGTATAAATTCTTTTAAAGAACGTATTCTTTGGGATTCTCATGAGGGATCTTGTGAAAGGCTGATGTGTGTTGTCTTTTTCACAGCATGCTTTGACAGTAAAATGACTGTCTCAGTTCATTTGCTGCTTCCAAAGGAAACTGATTTGTCAATCTTCCTGCCAGCTCATCTCTTATTTAATCTACCTGCTTATAATTATTCTTGTAATTAATTTATGAATTATTATTAGTAGTAGTTTATTCATATTTAGAGATGGACATTCTGACAGCTCCTCTAATGACATCTGGCATATTCTCTGTCCCAGAGTGATCTCTCTGCTGAGTTTACCATGGCTTTGCAATCTGGCCTTACTGGTTTATACAGCTGTATATCTCACTATCATATTTTGTGAACTTTATTGCTACAGGATGACATGAAATGTGGCTGTTTTCCTTGTGAAAATTGCCATTTCTCTAATTCATTCAGCCTGAGGTCATGTCCACACTCTGTTCATCCCCTGGGAGTAATCACAGACAGGGAAATAACCTCATGGAAACCTCCACTAGGGGATAAAATCTCAGAAATCGAGAGTAGGACTTCCCAATATAGACTCCTTAAATCTGTTTTTTAAAATTCTGTTTCCTAACCCATTTTTGCTGTTTTGAAATGTGAAGCAGATGTGGGGAATTTCTTCAATTCCAGTAGTTGTTAACACCTTAAGAAATATTCAGATAGGGAATTCCTTTGTTTTATTTCTCTGCCTGTCAGAAACTGCTGACAGGCAATGAGGTATTGCTTAGGCAAAGGATCAGTACTCAAGCTTTTTATGTGCACCACTGAAAATTCTCAGATGGCAGTCTGCCTAAAAAAGTGAATAGGGACAAATGAAATCACAAGATTTCAGGCATATGCTGTTGGAAGAGGGGGTAACAGGTACAGATCCTGTGAGAGGTCATGAGATCTTAGTTAATGTAAGATGCACAGGAGACCCTGGCAGGAGGTTCCAGCCCAAAGCCTTTTACATCACTATGGGCAGCAAGAGGCAAATGAAGCTCAAGCACACAGCTCTTGTGCTGTAGCTGCACAGTCGAAGACAATCAGTGATATACTCAATATTTCGTAGCCATTTATTCCAATGTCAGAGAGGCTCCTGCACAGCTCCTGCTGACAAACACAAAGCACTAAGTTATATTGCTGCCTTCATCTCCTGTTTCCCACACTGGCATGAAAGACTGTGGTCTGGAACATCTCCTGGGTCCAGCTGCCTCTTCTCACATAATAAGATGTAATCAAGACTTCAATGTAAATTAAACCAGAATATATCATATTAGGGATATATTCCATCACATGTACACATGCATATTAAATAATTTATAACTAATGATAATGATTACTTCGCTAACACAATGTTGATGTTCTAACATAGTTCTTTTTAATTGTTCCTGTTAACTTACCAGGAAAGGATATAGCAAAAAATATGATGGAGGACAAATAATTGCAGATTTGGTTGAACTTTCACTGTGAGGAATGCTGAAGACACTGAAGGCATGTAGTTTACAAAAGAGATGGATGAGAGAAGCATGAGAGATGTCTTCAAAATTTTGAGTGACATAAAAAAAAAGCAAAAATAGGTCCCTGCTTCCTTCATCCCATTGGCTTTCTTTCCCTTCCACTGAGCAGCAGGCATGTGCCTTGCTCAGGATATGAACACTGCTAACTTTGAGTGATCAATCATACTGTCTCCTTTTTCCTCCCACTCTGATCTTTGAGGTTTTGCCCAATTACTTGGTTTAAATCTTAAGCACTTCTAGATGGAAGTTCCTTTGCAATGTGCCTAAACGGCTAAGAGTGAAGAAATAAATTGTTCAAATAACTTTCAAATGCCATTTGAAAGTTTAAAGCAATCAGTTTTTTCCTAAGTGGTCCAGGCTTTTTAGTTCACGTTTCAGAGAGACAGCAGAAGCTGAACAGACATTCCAGTGGTAACCAGGATTCCTGGATTTGGATTGCTACAGAAGGACTGCTGAAACTGAAGCTGTGTGTTGCATTTTGGTATCATAAGAACAAGTCAGGCTTTCATGATAGCATTTTTATCTCCAGGTTATTTCTAGTGTTTTAATATAATTTACTAATGATGAAAACTAAAACAACAAATTATTTTTTAAAGCTCAATTATCAAAAATCACATTAAATCCAAGAACTGAAAACAAATGCTATCTATAAAAAGGTGACATTTCATGAGGCTACAACACTATTTAAGGATTTTCCAAGTGCATTAATCTTTTTCCTTGACCTTTTAGTACAGACACCCAACAATGTTTGTGACATTGTAAATACCACTGAAGCTGAAAGAAAATAAAATTTTATGGTTCCATATGTGAATAGACCAATAGGTTTTTTTCCACTATATTTGGAGGTCTTTCTGTAAAGGTGAGACACAAAGGCACAGAGGGAATCTTTTTTTTAAATCATTTTTTCCTCATGATTCTCCCGTAAAGAAAATAAACTGTAAATACTTCAGATGGCTTATTGTAAGATATTTTGAGCTTAGAGTGCTTTCTGGCACATTTTTATGACACAAAGGTATGGTGTGAGCTGTACAGTAATTTCCCAGTGATTTTCAGAGGGACTGTATGCAGTTACAAATGCTGTTGAACATGATTTTGGATTGGTGAATTGAGTCTACATGCAGATTAGCTCTCGTGTTGGATTGTAATTGCCTTAAGCCAATTATACAGTGAGTAATAGCTCAACAGGGAGTACTAGCTCAACATATTTACATAACCTTCTTGAGAAAAAAAACAACAAAACACCTTTATCTTTCTCGGGGATTGCCTGGTGAGATTTGCCTGGCTTGCTTTTCTCTCAGGATTTTGTCTGTCAGTCATTCACTGAAAACTGTGCACCTGTAGTGCAATTCTGCATGCTCAGCCAGCCCCTGACTGGTGTGCAAGCCATCACTCTGCAGCACCAAGGTGCATGTTAACACCAAATGGGTTTGATCTTCCTCAGTGGATGTGTCTCTGATCTCTGCTGTGAGCTGAGATCAGTCTTCAGGCGCTGCTTTCAGCCAGGAAGTCATTTCACTGATCAGTTTTCAGTCATCATGAGTCCTGCTTCTCATATTACAGGGAGCTGATTCTTTAATCCTCCTTCGTGGTGTATTCTTAATAGTCCTGAGGAGATGAACATTCTTTGATGGGATGGAAGGTGCTTGCTGACTGAGAGCAGCTTTTGATCAATTCCTTTATAAAAAAAACTGTGCTTGTCTGGGAAGGAGATGCAGTTGCACTCTAGGAGTTATGGGCTGAAGACACTTAGAGACCAAAGTGTGAAAATGGGGGGAAAATGGGAGTGAACATCAGGCTTGCTTGGATGCTTGAACAATTATTTAAAAAAACCCATTCTTTAAACATGATGGGAATAAATTTTTTAAAAGGTGGAAAATACATCTGCTTCTCTCCAGTTTACATTCTAAAGAAAACAATACCAGATCTCAGAGAGGAAGAAATTCTCGGGTGAGCAATTTTTCTCTCTTGCTTTTTGAGTGTATGAGTGAGAATTTCTGGCTGGAGAAAAAAATGGTGTAAATAGATCATTTAAGAAAAGATGAACTAGAAAATTCAGTGATCTCCCAGGATGTTTTCACAGAGAAACATAGCACATTTTACTTTGCATAGAGTATCCCTATACAACTTCGAAATTTCTATTCACTTCACTGATACTTTTAGTGAATATGATATGCATCTATTTATTTTTTGTGAGCTGTATTATACACAACCATTTCAAAAGAAAAAGATTGATGTTGTCATCTTATGCTTCTTTTTTCAAGGATATATCTGACATTAACATGACAATGCCAACCTTTTTTCTGCTCTTCCTTTTAAATACCCTCAAATTTATCAGGCTTCTAATGCATCTTCAGTGGATCCTGTTCCTGAAAATTTTTATTTTGTAGTGATAGGTTATTATTATTTTAGTCTCATTGTTTTTTTCATATTTTAGCTCTTCATATTTTAGCCTTTTTTCTTCCAAGAGCTGAAGATTACAATATATTCAAAATTAAACTGCTTTCCTAGCATTTTCCCTTGTCATATATCCCATTGGTTCGAGGTTTTTTCTCTTCTTGAGTGACAGTGAGTATAGTTTAGCTACACAACTATCTATAATAACCTGTTCTGAACAGAGAGCTGTTCTCTTTGGAAATTAACATCCTCAGGCAATAATTCTATTTCATAAAATCATAAGATAGAATATGTGGCTTGAATTATAATGCTGGATTTAGAAGTTAAAAATATCCCTTCATATTCATGTGGGTCCAAGGCACCAGAACACATGCAATATGAACTCTGAGCTGCATCTCTGTAATATTGATCATCTGAACTAATGAAAACCAAAATATCAAGAGATATACAGATTAGGATGCCCTTATTCTATTTCTTAACTTAGTTCAATCTCCGCTTCAATTATTTTGCAGAGTTACTCAAGAAGTGAGATGACAGTAAAGATATTGGTTCAGCAAACATCCTTGTTCAGGAAGTTTATCTTTCAGTAGGAGAAGCACATCCAGCTCAGCTGTAAGAAAGGCCAAAGAGGACAGAAATAAACACTTTGGTGCTGCTCCTGGGTTGTGCTGACCCTTCTGGGTCAGACTGTTTGCAAATTGTTCTGCTACCCTCTGGGAACCTGGCATCAGGGAAACTGATATGAAGTGTTTGTTGCTCTTTCTCTTTCTCCCTTGGCATCTCAAGACAGGTGCAACATAAACCTGATTATCCATGCTCTGATATTTACAACTTCGTATCAAAAGTAAGTCTTGACATTAAAATTTAGTGATTGATGAAACAAACTGATTGCACAGGCAAGGAATTGCCCCAAGTGTAGGAATCACTCAAATGCAGCTTTTAAAAGGCTTAGTGTTCATTGTACATGGCACAGATATGGATTTATGAGGTATAGTCTGTCCCTCTCCTTGAAGACCCAGATTAAATTGTAACGGCATCCCTGCTGAAGCTGGTACAACACCCAGTCTGAGGTTCATAAATCTCAGTAAGTGCCAGTCTTTAGCTTTGTTAAAGCAGTCCTTTGGTTCTCTAGTGGTAGTGCACAAAGGCCTCATTAGATGAATATTTCTGTCAACCAGTATTTCTTTGAAGTCTGGCCTGCAATGCTCTGCCAAGCAATTTGCAAAAAATTTTCCTTTTCGTTTAAATGACATTGTTCACTCAAAATCTGACATTAAAAAAAAAAAAAGTCCAGAAGTGGTTAGACATACTTTTGCCTCAGTCTTCTTTTGACATTTCAACAATCAGATTCCTTAACCATGTTACCTTCCACCTCTTCTGTCACCTGTCCTTTGCTTCCACTGTTTCTTAAAAACATGTTGATGTCAGAAAGCAGTCAGTTGCTTATCTTCTTTATCCTTCTTTTTCATTATTCGTGATTTCTTGGTGGACATAACTTATATGGTTCCCAGATACCCATTTTTGTGTCACGGTTATACCACTCATTCTGAAAGGTACTGACAAATAGAAATGTTAAATGTTGCACATTATGTAGAGATGACCACTGCCTCTGAGTAGAGAAAATGTTACATTTTATCCATGTTTAGGGGTTTGATTTATGATAACTGATGGCACCAGCACTCGAAACGTTTGTGTCCTTTAACATTTGTCCAGATGTAAAGAAGCAGAGATGGCTGCACCTGTACATTTTGTACACCAGCAAAAGTTGTGCAGAAAACATATTGGGCATGGAATGGGATAGCACAGTTTTAGAGATCACTGGTCAGTGCACCTGGAACATGCAGAGGTCAGCTTTGAGAACTGAGTGTGAGCTCAGAACACTGAAAAGTAGCCTGGATCTTTAATAAACACAAACTGTCAAAGCATCAGGTTTATATCAGTTTGAATGATGGCTTTGTTGGGGAACAGAGCCCTCAATGCCATCTTGGGGCATTGCTGATTTGAGATGAGAAGCATCGCTTCTAAATCACTGAATGCTCATTTCCCCGAGTTCTGATCCATGCTGACTCTTTTAAGTTTATGACATCGCAACCCAATGCGACCTGGCTGCAGGCCAGCGAGCAGAATAGAGTTCCAGGTCTTCCCAACTGCAAATTGAATTACTCCTCTTGACATGAAAGTCAAACCAAAGTCCCACCAGGGCAGCGCTGCCAAGGATTTCCTAGTGTGACTTGTTGACATATGCCTGAAATTTGTGTTTCAAATACTAAATATTTTTGCTCTTGCTATGCAAATACAGTGCATGAATGTGAACAATTATGAATGCAAGCAGCATCAGAGGCATCTTAGGATTAGGGTGTTCTGAATTCCTGCTATTTTACTGACTTTTATCTTCTTGAAAGAATGTTCTTGTCAATTTGCAGGATTCTTTTGAGACCTCTGAATAATAATTGCAATCTACTTAGAAACAGATGTGCTGCACAGACAGTCCATTCCCTTGGATACCACACTGGTCCATCTTTTAATATTCACTATACAGTGTCCAACTACAGCTTATGTAGAAATTTTCTACCTTTCTGCCTATAGACATTATTTAATTATATACCACTTAATATTGTGTCTTAGCTCTTCATCTCTGTGGCAAGGAATCAACTTTCTACCTTTTTTTTTTTTTTTTTTTTTTTGCTTAGTTTGAGGATTAATTATTAATGTATCTTCGTTCTGAAGATGTAAGACACTAAAGTAATTTGAAATGACACAATTGAAAAAATGTCTGTCATTTACATGGTTGCCTAGCAAATAGCATACCATGTGGAGTTTGTGGAGTGCATGTTGTTGGTGACTTTGAAATATATACTTGCAGCCTGGGGATAAAGATGACAGTCAAACCTGATCCCCAGAGCAATCAGAAGGCCACCTGGAACAAACATTATGAGTGTAATCTTCTAATCAGCTAACCCCTTTTCACCTCAGTGCTAGTCACAGTAGAACATCAGCTACCAGAAGAACAAAATACAAAATTTGGAAAAAAATAAACAGCCCAAGAATCTGGGTTATATATCTCTGTGCAGTTAACTACTTTTTTCTTTCCAAATGTTCAAAGTATATATTCAGCTCTGAGAGTGAGAAGACTGCACGGAGGTTTTTGTCTTAGTTTTAGTTCCTTCTACAGCAACAACAACAACAACAACTGTAATATTATGGCTAGATTATGTCAGAAGTTATTGCTTCACAACAGAGAACAATGTTTCTCAGATGCAGTCTGAACACAAAGAAGAAATGCTTCACTGAAGTATTATTTTCCAAGCATTCAAGTAATGTTTTCCATTGCCATGTGCTTTGGTTTTAATAGATTATACTCTGAAACAGGATTTTGGTCTTTGTGGTGTTACATAAAATCTAGATATAATTTTTTAGCAGATAAAGACTACACCCAGTTTTAGCTTAAGGCAGTCAATATATTTATCATTCTAGGGTATTTTCCTTTCCAAAACAGTTTCCCTGGGTGAAAGCTTTGCTGACAGTGAAGAACCCTTTCCTGCACTTCAGGATACTCTCTCTCCCACCATTACTTCATGGCATCATACAGCAAATTCTCTTTCTAAACAAGCACAGGGAGGACAGAAATCTTATGAAATGATACCACCTGAAGAAGACAACTGGGTATGAACAAGCAACAACGTTTCAGTGAGCCCAAATCCAGGAAAAAGGAACTGCACAGGTGTCCCCAAGCGCTGACACATGGGCTGGGCTCCACCCTGGCTGCTGCTGACTAAAGCTCCAGGGTTCTGAAACTCACCCAGCCAAACCTCTAAAAGTTGTGCCAGGTTTTTTCAGCATGTGATAAAGGATGGAAGTACTACACTGAGGTGAACCATTTGAGCTATTCCAGTGAAGGAGACACCTTAATGAAAACATAGTGAAGAGCCAACCCAAAAACTGCTTCATCTTTCTTGCTCAAGCCAGCAGTGCCTGCTCTAATACTGTGGAGAAAGCCATATTTGTCAGCTTTCTTTTGAATGTTGATGGTATTATAGGATTGAATGCTTCTTGTGAGGATTTAGCAGCTTCATTTGGCAGCACTCAAGCAGTTAACAAAGCACTTTAAAATTAAGTAGAACAAATCCTTACTTTCAATCCTCCCTGAGGATAGTCTAGTTTCCAGAATTCAGGCATGACATAACTGAGATACATACAGTAACACAGTCATATAAATTCTGTTTAAAAACTCATGATGAGCTTTAATAAGAAAAAAAGAATAACATTTTTATATGGCTCTAAGAAATGAAGTGGTTAATTAAGTTAAAGAGAGCAAATTGAATTACAATGTTTTCTGTTGTGTGAGTTTTTATGTGGTATATAGCAAGAACCATATAATTAATTGCACAAATAAGTCCTTAATGAATTCCATACTCTTCTTCTCTGGCTGCAAAACACAAGCTTTAATAATTTTATTACTTAATATTTTGCTTCTGAATAAGTATTTTTTAATTTTTAAAATATATTTATCTTTAATTATTTGAATTTTTCAGATTAAGATGGGGGTTTTCTGCAAGTCTGCTTATACTAATCAGCAGAAGAGGATAAAGTGTTAAGAATGAGGGTTGAAACCTTTAAAGCAAAGGGTTTGAAATTAAGTGCAGATTTTGGAGTTCAGACTGATAATCTGCAGAACCTCAAAAGAAAATCATCTTTATTTAGTGACTTTAAAAAAGAATTTAAGGATGTTACTTGCCCACAGAAAGAAGCCTAAGGAGACAGAAATCCACAAGTTGAACACCAGCTATTCTGGATAAAGCTGTGTCAAACTCAAGGGAAAGCCAAGTAAGAGTGCAGCTCTGGGGTCTGCGTGGTGCAGAGGGATGCTGGAAGGTGAAAAGCAGAATGTGTGGGAGATGCATTAAAGTGTGAGCTCTGCTGTGACCCCAAAGGTCACCTGTGTCTGTGCTTCATGTGAGGACTCAGCCTGTAAGGAGAAATCTTTCTAGCAGAACTCAGTCAGGGAAGCCACAAAGCAGAGTGACAGCCTCACACAAACAAGGATCTTCACTTATTTAATATTTCTGGTGCTCCTGTAACCCCATCTGAGGAGCTCATTGGCTTTGAGCTTAATTACTAATATGGAATTTTGGTAGACTTTTCAGCCTGTGTTGTGTCCTACAACTCAAGGACTTGGAATCCCATTCTACCTGGACAAGCTGAAATAATGTTTTTTTATGAGTTTTGCACAGTTCTCCAGGCTTTTATTTCCGAGTGTAAAAAACCACCTCTTCCTCAAAAAAAAAAAAAANAAAAAAAAAAAAGGCAAAATTTCTATCCATTTCAAAAGACCTTTCTTCACTTTGCAGCTGGAACAGAACCCATTATTTGCACTGCTGTATCTTTAGTGATGTGTATCACTTCAATCTCAGAGTTACCCTAGTTTGAAAGAAAACAGCAACTGACAACCAAGTTTTTAATTAAATGGGTCAATTCCATTGTACAAAATGCTATCTCCAAACTCATCTATTTTAGACAACTTTTCCAATTTGAGCTTCCTTCCAGGAACTGTAAATGGAGAACTAATATCTGTTTCAAAGAACCAATTATTCTGCTTGGTACTGAATTATGCTAAAAGGCAGATGGCTATTTTCTCTTAAATTCAAGCAGCATGTCTAACCAGTGGTGTCTTTTCTGATAGCAAATCTGCAACAAGATAATCACTTCTTCCCATTCTGTTCTAGGCCCCAGACAATTTCAATTCACCTTCCAGTGCAGTTAGACTAATGAAAAGTCAAATGTCAAGCTGAAAATAAATGTCTGTTTTTATTTACTTCTGCCAGTGTAACTTTTGCCGTGCACTGGGATAGTTGATGGGTAATGGGAAGAGCACCAGTCCTCTCACAAAAAGTCAGGTTTACAGGAGCTGCATAGGGGAGCAAAACCTTGAGGATTCTTTGCCATGAGAGTGAACAATTTGTCCTTTACAATGTATTTAACCCCAAGACTCTGTCTATATCTCTCAAGAATGAACATCTGCCACCATAAAACACAACCACCTTGTGTTCCCTCCTGCCAGGGAAGGTCTGTGGGCTCCTCTGTGAGCAGCACTCGTCACATCCCTGACCATCTCATGGAAATGCTTCAGAGTGAGAAGCACAAAATGCAAGGTTAAACACACAGGTAAAAGTAGCAAAATTTCTTCTTGGGACCAAAATTTGTTCTGGGAACTCATTCTCTGGAACTAACAAAAGTTAATCCCAGGATGAATGTGAGGATTTTCTGTACAGTAAAAATAATGAAGCTAAAGGAGGGATGTTTTTATTACAGGTAGGGAAGCAGAGGGAAGTATGGTATGTCCTGGTCTATAACCTTCTGAAAATTCTGTTTGATTTTGTTTAATTGTGATATAAATCTAAGCAGGAAGGGGTTCAGAGAAACACTACAACTATGAGCACAATAACTGAATTCTTGTCTCATGGGATTAGAGCAAAATAATTTCACTTCATTTTACAAGTCAGAACAATTCAAAGGAGGGTTTTGAAGATAACCAGAAGTAAGAAGATTCAGTTAAGCTCAAGGGAAGTGCTGTACAAAGAGCAATGGGCCCATAACTGGCAATGAACCAAGGCTGGGAATGTTTCCTGTCATTGGAGGGTAAAGGAGCTTTTACTTTCTCTGTGCTAATAGTGAATAAATTTTATTTAGAGTGATTCACAGTTCTTTTATAAAAACAATACATAATGTGATTGTCTTGCAGTAGAAAAGGATGCAGGAAGTTACAGAGCAGAGCTTCTGTTTAGCCTTAAATTCCTTTACTGCCTAATGACTTTTCTGTGTTATTTGTTCTCCAAAGTTAATAAAAGTATCTCAACCATTAGGCTGACTTGTTGCAGGTATAGGAGATGTAGCAGACTGCACATTTCCCTATCTTGGTCTTTTTCCCTTTCTTCACCAGGGACCCCAACTTTATACAGAACTGCCGCACCAAGTCTGACTCTGGTTTCAAGAAGAGATGAATTTTTATGAAGGGGAAGGACAGGGGACTGCCACTGTATTTTTGTTAACAGGCACCTCTCCTGCAAGGCCTTCAGAGTTCTTTGCTCCCACATGTAGATGGCTGCTCAAAAAGAAACCTCTCTGTTCCTCTGGGCAATGAATACTTCCACGTCATTCTCCAGAAGCAATCACTCTATGTGTGTGAAAAAAACCCATGTTAGAAAAAGAAGGCCAGGGAGACCCAAAACCTTCAAGTCCAGGAAGAGTTTTCTTTGCAGTTGTTCAGTTCTAGGCATTTAATATTGCTAAATATGATGCCAAGAAATAAAGAAGACTCAATAGCTTGTTGTTCATTAAAGAATACAATAGGTAGTGTGAAACCATGTGGAGTGAGTATGGAAAAAATCATATAAGTATACATAATCACTGCTACTTCTTTCTATATGTCAGTGTCTGAGAATGGTGTCTCTCCACTTCCCAGTGAACACAGTATTTGAGCTGTCACTGTACTGAATAGAAATTCTGAGGAAGGTGTCAAAGCACAATGTTGAAAAATCTATTTTGAAACTCAGAAGGAATGGTTTCTGTAGATGTAGAGTAAAAAATTACTCTTCAGTCAATTCACACACAACCTAGTTTCTGAAACACTATAGTAAAACCTATGTACTGTTGCAGGTGAAGGAATTCCTTTTCTCTACCTCAACTTTCCTTGGCTGAGCACTAATTGAGAAAAATATATATGATGGTGATTGCATGTGCACACACACACGAAACAAAAGCATTACAGCATCTTAGAACAGAGGTCATTTGCTGACTCCAGCACACTGTCTGAGTCACACGGTCAAAACTGGTTACATTCCATAGAAAATACTATAAGGAAATGCAGAATATATCTATTTAAAAAATGCATTTTTCCAGCAGAGCATAACATATTCCATCACACTGTTGACTTTCAAAGCCCCATTAGTGTGAAATATACATAGAAACATGATAAAAGCACCGTCCTGACTGATTCCCTGTGCATAGCTTAGCTAAATGTCTATTGCCCAGGCAGAAGAGAAAGATCAAGCCCAAAGTGTAGGACATGAATGTGGATGTTTTCTCCCTCTCCTGAGCCAGACAGAAAGATCAAATATTTTTATTTCCAATAAATGAACACAGACTGTTCAACACAGACTGTGCCTTCTTTCTTTGTGCATAGATTTTTCTGCTTCTGTCACCAAGCAGAATGTGACAGAACTGAACATCTGAAAGAAAGGGATTTTTCAAGTTGTAAGAAAGAGTGCACTGCTTTTAGTCCCAGCAGTCTTTAATGTCACACATCTCTGGCTTGACTGGTCAGGATTGTTTTACGTCCCAGCAGTTTTTAGGAAATACCAGGTCTGACCTTACTGCAGCTCCCATCTGCACTGACAAACTCCTCAGAAGGACATAACCTGATTTCTGTGTAGTAAGAAGTAAAATAAACTACATCTGGACCAAGGTAGTAGGTGTGTTCTCAGTTTATTTAAAACTAACCTTTAGCCCTTGGCAGGAGTTTCTCAGGCTCTGAGGAGTTATATCAGGAATGGACTTCTATAAAGCAAAAGGGAAAGTAATTTAGAAATATGGCAGTGTCATGGTGCTGGCCAGGTCTTGAAGCCACAAGTGAAGCTGGAATAGTGCGCCCTGAATTAACAAACTCTCTGGCAGCTGGGCTATTGGAGGTGATTAACAGCTGTTTTATGGGATGTCTGCCTCATTCGGTGCATATGTGTGCTGAGGGGCTTGCTCTAGTGATGCAGGAGAATAAATAAAGTCTCTGGGACTGAGGAAGAAAACATCCTCTGTTGTGTTTTAAGGGAGCCTGAAATTCATATATTTTGTTAGATTACTTTAAACCTACTTCAAAAGAATTAAAAAGCCCACCCTTTAAAGCAGTCTTTGGCGTGACAAATAAAATGACACGGCAATAAACCAGAAAATTGTGACTCTGTTGTTCTGCTGTTTTATTGTTCCGCACAGAAAGTGCTGATGAGCACGAGAATGCATAAAAGAGACTGGAGAATCTTGGCTGAGCCTCCATTCATAAAGCTTTATTGAAATACAAATATGTCACGGAAGTACAAAGCCAGCTAAAATATCTCACCTCTAAATCAGGTAGACTGAGACAAAGTCATTTCACTGGATATTATCTAGTACTGCTAACTCACATGGCTAAAGAATTGGAGTTTCAGTTCACCTGCTCAGAGGAGTCACCTGCTTCCCTCTCCTACTGGGGGCCTGTCAGCCATGCAATGAAAATTAATTGAACTCCCAAGATTCCTAAACACAGCTTCTTTGGTTTTGTTATTTTCCTTACTTACTCTTCAATATAAGGCTGAAATTGGGCAGGGGGAAGTGGTTGTTAGCATATGTTTTTATTCAAGAATTTATTTCTTAAATGGTAGCTTTCTATATTTTTTCCTAGTTTGTCTTCTTTCAATGTGAGATGCTCACACCTGTTACTCCTGACTTTGAAAATAAAAGCTATTATTTTGTAAAGACTTTTCATTTACTGTAACTGAAACTTAACCATTCAGCTTCTTATAAAAGATTATATTTTACTGTCAGGAAGCTGAAATTATTCCTTTTTTCTTAGAAATACAGATAGATTTAAAATAAAGATTTATTTAGGAAAATACGTGCTCTTTCTTCTTTTGTTTAGTTGGATGTTGTGGGTCAGAACTGCTGTAAATTGTCCTTTGAAAAATTTTTTTAGCATCTCTAATTATAAAAATATGTTCACATATCAGCCATCCTAGATAGAAATATAATCACTGTAAATTCCACAGCCTGCCCTATTTTGTTCAGAAATCTAATCCAAAAAGTCTCCACTCACTTACCCCATTTATCCCACTGTATGTGGGATAAACTCCGGTAATTCCCACATTCTCCTAAGGAGAAGTCCCTTTTACCATGTTTATTAATTTGTTTGGTTGTTTTGCTGTGATTTCATTACAATAGGGTGAGAAATCCCTAGCACAAAGGACTTAAATTGTTATTTCTTATAGAGCTTCTTTGTGTGGGGAAAAAGTATCTCCCAAGAGACAGTGGCTGTTCAGTGTCGAGGCACAGCTGGAGTTCAGCCACAGCATAAAGTGAATTTCCATTTGACACAGAGCATCTCATGGGACAGAACCAAAACCAAGCTATGAACACAGTGTGAGTGAAAGAACACAGTAGTGGGAATCCTCATCAGGGCTGACACTGTCCCTGGGATGTAGGGAACAGCAGGTGAGTGTGCTTCACCCTGTGGATATGTCTATATGAAAAAGTATCTGTGGCTCATTGTACTGCAGCCTGGAAGCTCATGACCTTCTCTTTACCTGGCTACCTGTTTGCTTGTGTGTTTTATCCCAATATTTGGGAAATTCCTCTCTGTGTGCCTGCTGGAACCCCAGTCAGGTGACACGGCCAGTTGAAAATACACTGGGATTTCCTCTTGCCAAAGGAAACAACCTTCCTGGGAACTGGCTTGGGGTGTGTTACAGGAAAGCTTGCCTTGCTTTCACAGCCGAGAGAAGAACATGGCTTGAGACTTTTGGGATGGAAATCGTTGCAGTTAGCCATAGTGTGTACAGTTATTGACCCCATATGACATGCAATTAAATGCATATATGGTGGTAAGAAGCAGCTGTAGAGCCACTGCAGGAGCTCTTCTGATAGCAGTGAAAGTGTTCCTGAGCCTGTGTCTCACCCAAGAAACTTAGGGACATGTAGAGAGTTGAAGTACAGTTCCACTGAAGCACCTCAAGTAAATAATCCTGGCATTAATGACAAGATCTTTCTTGCTCCCTCTAATGCTATTTTCTGCACTGAGACCGTGCAGCACATCGTCCTGGCTGACTTCAGGACTTGGCAGCATCTGCTGAGGTTGTTAAAATGTAGTTTATTTTATGCCCAATACATCTAATGCTTTTGTGGGTACAGCTTAATAAATGTTAAGAGTTGTTAAAAAAGAAAATTACTGAACTGGAAAATTATATTGTTGCAGACTGCTCTTGTTAGTTGAATGAATGTAAATAATATGGCCCATTACAAGTGACAATGAAAAATTATATTGATTCATACTAAAGTGTTCTCCATTCTCCTATGTCATGATAATGCTGAAAATATTTTAGTTTTAGAAACAGACAATAAGGGGCTGATCTTGCAGAACTTCTTAGAAAATTTGTTCCACCTTTTTCTTGCACCAAAATATTTGAAATCTGTATGGATTTTACAGAACATCTTGATTTTAATCTTTGTATGTGCATGTACAGGTATATTTATTTACTCTGGCAATCTTCTGACTGATGTTGAAGGGAGTCATATTTTCCTCTAAGAAAAGAAGCCTGGTCACAGAATTTCTCCAGAAACATTCTAATAGCTTAAGAAATTACTATGTTTACTGTAATAATAATCCAGAAGTTTATGTAAATATTCCTAACCTGTTTCACTGCAAAAATAGATAACTAATCAACTTGGTTTCCTAAGAGATCTTGTGACAATATTCCAAATCATGTGAGTTTTTCTTCTCTTGGAAAAACTCTCTGGTGTTTTACCACAAACCTACAAAAGTCCTCAGATGGTTTCAGGACTTGTTTCTCACTGGTATCTGCTGTCAGTGTACAACAACACTGACTTTACATACACACTCTAACATTCCAACTCTAATGACTAAAAAACTCAAAAGTATGGGCACTTTAGTTGACTTCTGCCATGATAATACAGCAAAGGCTTGTTAAAAAACAACAAAAGTCAGTCAGCATCTACCCCTCTGCCTCCAAGTACACTGCAGCAAAGCCAGCCTGTTTAGATACGTAATGATTTTCTAACTTAAGTGGTTTCTGGAAGCAATCTTTAAACTTCTATAAAACTCAATTCAATAAAAGTCTCTTATAAGACATATAAATAATTTAGGTGGAAATGTGCTTTCCTAACTGAGTTTCATTCCATCTGGCAAGAGGGCAACTGTCCTTGCAATGTAAGGGTTGAATATTTGGTTTCAGAATAGGTCACATCTTCTTGCATGGGGGAAAATGGCCCTAACCATGAGGTAGAAGTTTATCTCCTGACTGAAACACGAAATATTGTCTCAAACTGTTAATAAATTAATTCCTGTAAAATCCTGGGTAAACCTAAATTTTAGGTTGAAAATCAAAAAAGGAAAAGAGGAAAGTAGCTCTACAAAGTTCTGGTGTCTCTGAAAATCATAAGCAAGACTTACACCTGACACTGCTAAAACTTAGATTCAGATAGAGAGAAGACTCTGGGAATCACCATCATTAGAGGATGAGTGTGTGGGAGCAGAACAAGGCTAAGCTGAGAAGGGATGACCCCTGCAGTGTTTATCTGCACTACAAACCAGTGCTGAAAAGTTGCTTTCCAGTGGGGTTGCAGATGGTGTGCAGTGCTCTGATGTACTAAGAAAAGAAAACCTAGTAGCAAGTACAGAAAGCTGATACTCCAGGATCTAAAGAATTCCCTGACAAGGATATTTGAGGCAGTGCTCTCTGGAATTGGTGCTATACTTAGTTAATTAACTAAAGCTGTCTCACTATCCTTGCTGTAGCTATCGTGTTATAAATCCTGTCACAGCGCACCTGCTGGGCCGCAGCTCTGGTGAGCTGGTCTGAGAAGGGCAATTGAGCAATTTGTATTGCTTTGGTGATTGTGGGCTCTTGTGTAGCTGTGCTAATTTATGCCATTGCCCTTGGAGAAAAGCAGAATAAGGAGAAACAGAAACTGTTTTGTTCCTTTGTCCTTTGGGCTTTCAGAAGCTTAATGTGCACTGTGTGCAGGAATTATTTTGTGGTGACAAAGACATAGGAGGCAACTATCTTGAAGGCCCTGTGAATAGTAGGGGAACTGGTAAAACAAAGTGAAATATGTTAATGACATCTTAAGTATTCAGACACAATATATTTACATTTCATTCTTTCATCTTTTAGAGACGCAGTTTCTAGAGATGAGTGTTACAAGGAACAATTTGTGTTTCCTTTAATTAGGATAGGTTTAAAAAAGGCTTATCAGGAATGTAATTTTTGATATGACTTTAATGTGACTTTTTGCCTGTGTAGCAACCTGAAAAGCTGAATTTAGGCTTTGTGCTTATGTATGTCTGAAGCCATCAGAAAACTAGTCATAAAGTAAGATGGTTTTGCTCCTGCAGAAAGGAAAAATAATAATATATTCATTGATTGTGTCCAGCTCTGGCCACTTCAGCTCAGCACACAAATCATCAGAAAGGATAAACCCATTATTCAAGACAGGAAAAAAAATTTCATCACAGCACTTTAAAAACTTGCATAATTTAGATAATAGAGTGAATAAAAAGAGGCAATAGGAAGGCATGTGAAGACATGAGAATGCTCTGAATAAGTTGTGAGTCAAGACATGGGTTCCTTTGTGCATAATATAAACAATTATACTAGTATTTATAGCACTTTATTTTGAAAGGAATAAAACCAGTTGTATTTTTGGGAATAACTAGTCTATATCTGAAAAGAGTTAAGAACAAATCTACCTTGGAAATATAAATAACTTCTATTAGTTTCATCCTCATAACTGCAAAAGCATTCCCAAAATAGGGCAAAAGATATTTTGCTGATTATGTTTGTAAGGCATTCTTTTTAACAGATGGATCATAGATCAATGCAGAGTTGCTGATTTAGGTACTTAATGGCTGCCATTATCACTAAGTATACTAAAATTCTTAATATTTATCCATATGAGAAGCAAGGAACAACTCCATTGCACAAATAGGAAGGTGAAATTTTGGATAAATATTTTAAGTCTTGCAAGCTGTGCCTGACGAGCCAGAGCTCTTTTCATCCCGCAGTTCTTCCTGCATACATCACCCACAAACGTGTCCCTGCATGCACAGGGATGAAGACAGTGATTTAGTTTGTGATTATAGATCACAAATTTAATGAAAGTACATGGAGCACTTTGGAAATCCTTATTATAAACACAGATAAATAACTTTTTTTTTTTAAAAAAAAAAAACTTTGGTCTTTGATAAAAGTGAGTCAAAAGGCAAAGAAACAAAAAACTACTATGAGGACCTATGCATCTGGAAATTAAAGAAGTAGGTTTCAAAATTTAGTTATAAATTAGCCAGAATCCCAGTAGAGTGAGTTCAGGTCTCTAAAACACCCAAACCAAGTTTTGAAGTAGTACAGGAAGGTCGAGAATTCTTTCAAAGAATACTGCTCATTTAAGTGGTTTTTAATTAATTGCAATAATGTGCGTCTCTAAAGACAGTTTTAGTCTCAGTATGCGCAGCATCAAGAACTTAGGAATACTTTTATTTTTCTCAGTAATTATTTTAGAGATGTAGAGTGTTCTGTTTTCTGCAACTACTGGAAAAATAAGATGAAAGCGACCTTTGGAGAATCAATTTTTGTAAGCTTTGTGTTGGTCTTCAAAAATATATCCCTTTGGAACAGCTATTCAAGAGCTTTGTTTTTCAGTTAATTGAATTCAACATATTATTTTCAAAAGTTTTCGGTTTGAAGCATTTCTGGGATTTTTGTGTATTGATTCCAAATATGCGTGCAGTGTGCAAAACTGTTGCAGCCATGTGGCTACAGTATAATATCGGTGGAAAATGAAAATGAAGTAGAGGTCAGAAAACTGAACAGGAAAAAAACCAAAAAACTAAGAACAAAGAATGCAAATGCAAATGTACATTACTGGTACAGCTCAGGGAGTGTCAGGATAAACCTTACTGACATGTGTGCACCTTGTTTCTGCACGGCTCCGTTTTGGGATGATTTTGGTATCTCTCTGCACACTTCTCTTGTATGTAAGACAAAACAAAGGCATGTCCACAGAGAAGGAGCTGTGGTGCACACTAATAAGGGCTCTCTGACTCCAGACCATGAGCTGCACACCACAGGGATGCAAAGGACAGGGCCCACTCATGCCACAGGGTGGATTTAGCTGCAGCAGGTTCTCTGCACGTCTCGGGGGCTGCTGGTCACTGCAGTGCTCATGCACCTGATGACTGTGGGTGAAGCCCCTTTGCCCTGCTGGAAGAAAGCAGCAAAAGGCAGGAAAGTGCTTAATCAGAAGCAATGAACACGTGATTTAACCCCACTAAAGGAAAGGGGAATAACGTGATTAAGCTCCAGACAGAAATTTAAGCTCATGTTTATGTGTCTCCTAGAATAGTTTCAGTAGGCAACTTGATGTGTTATAAATCTGGGTCACACAGTCTTTCTGTATTAGAGCAGAGACAATCTTCTTTATTTTATTTAATTTAGCTGCAGACTTGGGGACCTGGCACATTGCCAATAAAGCCTTTCAGCAAAGTTTGAGTCCCTGTAGGATAAAAGTTTGAATAGAACAAAGAATGGACAGGAATGAATTTCAGGCTTAAATATTTGAAGTAAAGAACAAATGGTCAAAATTTTGTCTTTGTGACAAGTCAGAGACAAATAGTTTTTCCTTTGACATCTCTCTGTCCTCTGCTTTTCACAGCTAGAGGCAGAGAAGCATGACGATTTTGAATAAATATGACAGAGAAAACATTTTAAAATATTGAAAGAAAATAAGCCTGTCCCATTTCCACAATTGTTCCAATGTAAATTTACTAGATCAGGTAGTATTTGTTTTTTTATTAAGGGGGATGGCTAAGTATGAGTCTTTCCAAGACTGTTCTGTTATCTCCATTACTTCCAAATATCTCCAAAATACTTCTGTAATCTGAAACAGCAGAGATTTCTATCTTTTTCTTTTAAATTTGTTTTCTGTGAAATCCATGTCTATAGTCGCTCATGAAAAAGAGATTTTACAGCCTCTGAAAATGCCAGACATAGTAAAAAATGCATCCAAATTACTCTGTAGTGTTTATATTATCTTTTTAAAGGCATGAAAAATGATAATGGTATAGGCCTCATTTCTAATTTTGTTTCCTTAAGCATATTCTCTTGTGCATACTCCTGGTAGGAATTTTGAAGACTCTGATAATGAGTCAGCTTGTGCTCAGCTAGAGAGGAATCCCACAGTTGCTGTTTGCATGGGAACAGCCCTGTGGCATAACTCTGCCCTCTCTTTTCCACATTAATTAGGAGAGCTTTTAAAGCAGGCACAAGGAGTAAGAGATTTTCATGACAGAAACTTGAAGACCAAGAAAATACCCTTCATTTCCATTTCTGAAGCAGCTCTGACTTTCGGAGATCCTGAGAGTGGAGCTTTTGAAGCTTTATTGGTTCAATTGAAGCACTGAAAATGGGGTATTTGGAATTTTATTCTTGTTTGTCTTTAAAAATAAGAAAAAAGAGTACAAGAAGATAAGACATTTTAATAAGATTTTCTTGTTTAGGCAGGGGAACATACATGCAATCCCCTTGTAATTCATGTGTGCTGCCATACTGAGCTTCTGAGCCAGAATCTCTGTTAAAAAGGGTGACTTACAATTAGGCCTTTTGGTGCCTGAGCTGATCAATATATTCCTGATTAGAAGTGCATGAAAGGGCTGTTACATCAGTCTTCAGACTCATGTCTGCAAATGTGAGGACACTTTCTTACCACACATGTGCTACACCAAATGTGAATTGTTTTTTCCTTAATTCCAGTTTTGCTGCTGGTGGTTTTTCCTTTCCTCCATCTTTCCTAGCTGTGCCTCTGTGATGTATTGCATCAGTTTCCAAGAAAAAAATCTTTTCATTATGAAAGGGACAGAGTGCTTAGAACTTCACAGACTAGAAGAAGCACAGGCTGGAGGAGGACTTGCTCCTGCCTGTTTCCCTGCAGCACCTTGCTTTCATGACTTGAATAGCATCACTGATAGTCTTCTCAAAGCTTTGGAAGAAGGAAGAAAATAACACTATGTCTTTTCTGTTTTTCAAATTGTGGCCTTGAAGAGAACTTTTAGTGCTTAGATAACTATTGCTTTCTATTCTTAACCATTGAGGTGTCTAGCAGAGTCAAGGTATGATGAATTTCATGCAGAGATGGTCTTGAGCTCCTACGAAATTTTTTAATACTTTTCAGCACTGCTTTTTTTCCATTTGTTTTTTAAGTGACATTTCCTTAATATCTCCCACCCTTACTTCACAAGAATGCATACTCATAGCACAAGCAGACACAAAATACATCCAGCAATTTTGAAAATTCCTGTACGACACACTAAAAATTACACCACAAAGAGAACAATAAGCAGGTCCCCTTCTTCATTTAGATGGAGAAAATACCATATTGTGGGGTAATTCAGATTTTAAGGCTCACTGCACATTTGAGCTAATTTACATATGTTCTTCTAGACTTGTGTCATTAATGAGTGGTTTTGGCCACTTTAAGCATCACTGTCAAAGGTACTGGCAAAAAGCAGGTTTTAATACGAATTTGTGGAATTTACAGATTTTAGTGGTGAGGTTCACTTTATTACTCAATACATGGATGAAGCATACAAATAAAAATCAGATGAGGCAATTTAGAATTATTTAAGCGGTAAAAAATAGCAAAGTTGCAAATACAAAAGGTAGGGGTGCAAATGGACTTAGCATTTAATCATTCACTAATTTAATAATTGTAAAGTGATTACATGGATTTACTATGGCTATAACAATGATTTATTATAGATTTGTGATAACAACAGGCCATCAGGGATGATTGATTATCCTTTGTTCCCCACCTTGGTCGGGCAGCTGATGTTCCTGTAACACTCAGTGTTGCTCCTACCTAGATCATGCAAGAGCCTCTGGTACAGTCAGAGATGCTTCACCCCCCAGATAGTCTGGTCAAGGCTTGCCAGGAGCTCCTGAGATCCTAGACCAGGCCTGGGGGTGGTATGGTGAAAGGATGCATCACCACACCTTGTGTCTTAAAGATGTGAAATATCTCTTTCTTACATTTCTTTTTTTCTATCTTTACCTTCCTGTAAATAACATTTCTGAATCATTTCTACCAGATCTCACTGATGCATGAGATCTCAAAGATGTTCAGTTTTGGCAAATTAAATGAAACTGTTGGCCAAAGACAATGAAGAGATCACTTTATCTGCCCTCAAAGAAGGAAAGAGAGAAATGTCAGCATATGCTTTACTTGACATCAGTGAATTGACACTGGAAACCATCACCATCACTTGGCTTCAGGATCAAAGCCTGCTTTGCTTTCTGAGAAACACCCTGGGTGAAAGATAGGAAAAAAATTCTACTTGTACAAAGATGCTGTAGAGTTGGGGTCAAGCATTTTCAACAATCAGTTCTCAAAGCCTGAAAGGAGCTTGTTTAATCAGGTTACATCTTCTACTTTATGTAACTGTTGCTAACATTACAGGCCTCTTAAAAAAAAAAGCATGCAGACACTGAGAAATGCAATTTTACAACTGTAAGAAGCATTTATCTTAAATGTCAGAGTACATCTTTTATTGGTGCTGCCAATCACACGAAGAAAGAAATTAATTTCTTTTGTGCCATATCTAAATACCTTAAAGGAGTATGTTTTAAAAGACTCAGCTCATTTTTCACTCTACCCGGGAGATGAAGTTTAAGATGCTAGTAGTTTGGAGAATATCACTTTTAAGAACATATGACTTTAATCACTTCTGGTCTTGGCTTGTGCTTAGGGAATTTTAACTGAAAAGCTTTATTGTTCTCTGGCAGATTTTTATACTTATTTCTGGGTTTTCTTTCATATCAGTCATGTGGCTTTGATTTGCATTTCAGACCTTGGTTTTCTGATTTACGCATGCTGTTGTCCAATCAAATTTTGTACTAACATGTCAGTGCTATTCATCTTCATCATTCATATTCACAAAAACTATATCTTCTGGAAAACTTTAAAATGAACCCAACTTTCGCTTCTCTAACTGAAGTGTGTGTGCTACAGGAGAGCTCGTGCTGTGTCATGAAATGGTAGTCCCAGTGCTTTGAGCTGGAAGGCAGCTCAGATACATCTGAAAGCCATGTTGTCCTATGGCACATGTAAGACAAATGCCTTCAGACTTAGCAGTCCAGTGATGGAAAGCCAGAGTTAAAGTCAGAGTTGGTATAAATCTGCAGCATATTTTTTTCTTTCAGAGCTGTAAAATTGTTAGGTCGTTGCACTGAGGTGCTTCAGACTGTACAGGACCTCTGAGGTGAGCAAAACCAACCACCTGCCACCACAGGTAATGAACAATACAGTGAATTTCATAATCTTACAGAGGACAGTATTATAAATAATTAGGGACTTGTTTGGGCTTTTTTACAATCTTCAGTGATGGCTACTGGAAAGCTGTTCTACATGCCAAATGTCCTTAACTTTAAGAATTAGAAACCTTATAATTTCAGTAAAGTGCTTTTAGAAACATTTTATATATCTTTTGGATATTCAAATTTTTATTTTTTAATACTTCTTCTGTCTTGTTAATATTTCTTCTGATATATATTTTTACAGAGCAGTCATGGCTTACCTTTTTCCCTTTTTTTTTTTTTTTTGGTAGACTAAATGCAAAAATATTAAACAAAATCTTATCATTGTTAATAGCTCAAGTCTGATATCTCCCCTCCAAGCCCAGCAATTACATGTTACAGTCCTTTCTTTTAACTCTTCCTTGTCTGCATTTTAATTAATGACATATGTTCTTTCACTTGATAAAATATGTTGAAAACCCAGAAATGCAAGATTTTCAGGGATGGAAGCCAATTTGTTTTAGGTAAACTATGCTACATTTTATCCTAATTTCCCCTTTACATCTCAGTTTGCAATATTTCCTTCAAAGTTTATTCCAAAAATATGCATACTCAAGACATCAGGTTCCCAGGTGTAATAACCCCTCAATCTCTTAATCCTTTTTTATTGCTTTAAATACTTTGTCTTTTTATATTCACTAATATCAAACCTGAATTAGTCGAGATTTTTGTTACCAGAATTAACATTTGTTTTGCTGCACCCTTCAGGTTTCTGTAGAGTTCCTGGAGTTTTTCTTTCAGTTCTAGCATGGTCCTTTCCACATCTCTGTTTTCATTTCACATCTTGCTTTTATGCCTTTGAAGCTTTTATCATGAAAACTGAGAGTATTAATTTGACTTTGGAGACTTGCTTAGATTATCCCTGCTGGCTCTAGGCTTAGGAACCCCACTTTTTATCATCTATTTTTGTTTCTTTAACTGTTACTTTTATTTCTTTGTAAGGTCTCAGCTCCCAGCTTGACTTCTGGCAATTCTTGCTTAAGCCTTACATTACTTGACAGCTAAGATATAGCTTGCTAATTGTTCTTTTCCTGTTCATAAACCTGAAGCTTATTCCTCATATCTTTATTAGAGTGATTGGCTGAGCATTCTTTCCTCATCCCTTTCTTTTCTCCTTCCTTGACATACAGGTTGTTGATAGTCTTAAATCTTGGAGATTTGGACATTTCAGAATTCATGGAGATTTCAGTTTTCCTCCCTGTGTACCAGTTTGTCTGTTGCCTCTTTTCCTATTGCTCAGCAGCACTGAAAAGAGCCTGGCTTAACACTCCTCTTAACACTCTCCCTTCAGGTACTTATATACATTGCTTACTTTATAAAATTTAACTCTTTCAGAGTACCAAATGTGTCTTCCTTTACGATTCAAACTGAGCCAAGTCATAATGCATCTATCATAACTTAAAATACCTGCTGTAATTTTTTGAGTCTCCTCAGTATGTATGAATTTAAAGGAAAATGATCTTTTATTTTTGTAGTGAAAATTTAGGGAAAATCTGACAAATTTTTATTTCAGACAATGGCTGATGTTATAAGCATTAGCTAAAATTCTGTCGGCTGCATGCTGTTCAAACCTCAACCCAATCGAAGGCAGGACAGCAATGGGAAAGCATGCTGCAGCATTCCTGCTTCTGAGACAATCTTCTGACCCACTAATAAAGTTCTCCAGTATTCTTCAGTATAAAGCAGAGAGGAAGGTAATCAAATGACATCAAATGTTTAATACATATTCATTCAAACTCCTCTCCAGAAGATGTAGATTTATGGATGTCACAGAACAAAGAAAGTAGCTTTATCCTCCTTAACAACGTCTTTTAATATTTAATCTGCCAAGTGTGCAGTAACAATCATTTTAAACTTGTAGTTCATTATACCTATTTATCTATTCTCCATTTGTAAAAATTATTCTTTTGCTTTTTTTGTATAATTTTATTCATAGTCCTGTTTTCTGGGGGGAAAAAATGACATGTCATCTTCCATCTTTGTCCACATCTTCAGATGCCTTGCAAAGAAAGGATTTTTAAAATAATTACTTCCTCTTTTAATTAAAAGTCAACACCTATTAAAGTCAGCTTGTTCTGCAAATCTTCTGTTCTTTTGTATTACAACAGTGCCAATTGCTTCCCCGTTCTATTTTGTTTATTTTAAATCCAGCTTAAAAGTTAGTTATACTTCCCTGGCTTGCAGTCTTCCAGAATAATAGCAGTGCTCTGAAATTGACTGAATAGCTCTGTCATTCTAGAGTACAAATTAAATCAGAAATGCACCTTTCTAACTGCTGCTCCCTTAATTTCCTTAATCTGCAACCAGTGCACAGGAAACAGTTCCCAGTCCAATTACCTGAAACACGGAGATCTTTAAAAAATGCACAAGGAGCTCAGGGGACACACAACTTGTGGCATTGCAGAGCCGCTCAAGCCAAAACAAACATCCCTGCAAGGCGTTTAATGAATGAAACTAACCAAGTAGTATTAAACATAAAAACCTGACGGTCTATTTTCAATGTTTTGATTAGGAAATTAACAAGTTGTCTAAAAATGCTTAATGGAGCTCAATTACATGAATATAAGAAGAGCAAGAGACAATACATAAACCTCATGGCACTAATTACAGGGCGATGGCATCATTAACATTATTTAGCTGTTGTAAGCTGTTAATCAGCAGTTCATAACTTAGCAGTTACCCTACTTTGCCACACTCTGGATGCTGAACATTGGCCAAGGCCCACCATGTACTGATAAATCCTTCCTGCGGGGGAAAAGTGTGTCGCTGTTGTAACGCAGACTCATAGAAAAACCACATGAAGTCCAGGGTCAGGTAGAAATGGCAGCATCAGCCCCTTTAATGGCTTTCCCCGAGGTTTTTATATGTTAGTTTGCAAAAAGTGATTTAAATGGCAAAAAGTAATTGGTTCTCTGGCCATCCACCCCTTGAGGGGATTGGCCCAACTCTAAGACGTCCATTCCCAAGTGTTTTTCTAGTTGAGACCATAGCGTCTGCACACCAACTGCAGGTGTGAGATAAAGAAACTTAGTTTACAGAAATTGTAACACTGTTTTTCGTAGTTTCTGTGAGAACAGCAGAACTCTCATAGAATGGTGCAGAAAGTTGAAAGATTTCTCTGCTAAAAGTTGTTCAGCATCCACAGAAAAGTGTGGGTGACACATCCCCAGATGCTCAGGCTGCTGCTCTTTGTAGCAACAGCACCAGAATTCACAGCGTATCCTGATGGGGACATCTGCCCTCATCACCACAGGGTCGTACATGCCCGCCCAGCCCCAAATGTCAGCAAGCTTTGGGGTGCACTTTAGATTCCTGACAGGTTTTATGATTAAGACTCAAACAGAGCAATTCTGTTTTGTAAATCTTGAAAGTCCTTTTAGCCAAAGTACTCTTCTCACCCTTGTCAATGGGATAGAAAAGGAAAAATCCCAAATGGTGAGAAGAGTCTAAGAACCCAATGTGTTGAGTCCTTAACTTCCACATCATCATACTGCTGTTTACAACTTCTCCAAATTTCAAAATGCGGTGTTAGAGAAAATGCACAGCATCTTGTTGGTTTAAAGGATGAATATACACTTATCAGCATTTATCAGAAACTTTTTCATTCTAAAGAACATTGTTCCTATATTGAAGAATCTCAATCTGTCTATTGAGATTTCTTCTTGCCTGTTTGAAGTCTATGAGTCTGAGTTTGTTAAGGTTAGAACTTCTAGGGTGTTTCTTTTTCCTGCACTTCCTATGTAGATCTCAATGTCTTCTGATTGGACAGACTCTGGTCCCATAGTGGCTGATAAATTAGAGTAGGAGACTTATTTCTGTCATCTTCTGAGGACAGTTCAAATAGCCTTTTCCCCACAGCTCTTCTTTTGAACCATGCAAGCTTTGTGATATAAAAGATATATTGTATTTATAGCATTTTATTTCATACCTTCAGCTTATTTCAAATTCAGTTTTGATTTTTTTTTTCACCTTTCATAGATGAGAAAATACTTGAGTGGATACATTTACAGTACTTCAAAATACTGAGGTCAAGTCTTGAAACTCCACTCTGCCTTAGGAAGGGAAATTTTTTCTGGAGCTATATTGAAAATTTCAGTTTACCATGTATGTTTTCATGCTCTTGTTTGAAATTGGTAAATATACAGATGCCTCTGAGTAATGAAGGTAAGAAAATGGAATGCAAACAACCATGAAGATAACAAGAAGGGTCTCATTGCCTCCCAGGAGATTTAACTTTCACCTGTTATGAAGAATACTCTGCTTTTCAGCAGTTTCAGCAAAATAACCTAGATGGGGGTTGGAGGGCAAATGTCATTTTCTTGACTCAGTCTTTGAGGCAGTCCTTTGAACTGATGAAGCTGAGTACAGCTGTATTGCTGCAATGCACCATGTCTTTGTTTTATATGTTTGCCTGCTATTCAGTTCATGTCATTATTCAGCCATCTCCATGTACGTCTGTTTAGGAATAATCCATGTAGAAAAGGCTGAAATTATTTTTTACCTATAATTCAACAGGAGAGCTGGGCTATAGGGTGTTTTAGGTTGGATATCAGGAAAAGGTTCTTCACCCTGAGGGTAGCTGGGCACTGGAACAGGCTCCCCAGGGCACTGGTCACAGCACCAAGCCTGGTAAGAGTTCATGAAGCATTTGGACAATGCTCTCGGGCTCATTGTGGGATTCTTGGGGCTGTTCTGTGCAAGGCCAGGAGTTGGACTTGGATGATCCTTGTGAGTGCCTTCCAGTTGGGGATATTCTATGATTCTATGACAGCAAAGAGCATCAAAATGAGAAGTTTCCTCTCCATGTAATCAGCAATTATCAGCTGTTTGCCTTTTAATTTCTCTCCCTCTTTTGTAGGAATTAGGTAGCAGCACAGCAAGCTGTTTTTTAAGCCTGTCTTTCAGCAGTGTACTTTGCCCCATGCAAGGTCATGCACTGACATTTCTGGCATTTTCTAAGGGGAAAAAAGGAATGAAATCATTGTGGGCAGGGGTTATTTTTCTTTTTTTTTTCTTTTTGTGGTGAAGAACTATACAGTAAAACCATGTTTCTCAATTATTTTGTGTGCAAGGTGTATTTGGGAACATCCACTGATGCTGATTTGTGTACCAGCTCCCAGTGGCCTTAGTGTGAATTGTACACACGGATCAGTGACATCATACCTTTAAGAATTGCCTTTCAGAATTAAAGGGGAACAAATTGTAAGGAGGCAAAGTGTTTCCCCTCATGTACAGCCCTTCTGACTACTTCAGAAAGTTCAAACAGTTCTGGCAATGTTGGAAACACAATCTCATTACTCTGAAATTCCTCCCAGCTTAGGAAACTCCACGATTCTCCTGTCCTAAACCTGACATTTCATTAAATGAAGATAAACTGCACACACATTAGCAGCTTGTATGAGCATTACTTTACCAGCCTGTTTCAATTAAAATAAAGATCAGACACAAGACATTTCAGAGAGTGTTTCTGGTGACATACTAAAATTCTCAGTTTAGAGACAAAAATACAGCATTCAGCGTATTTTTACAGAAAAATAAAGGATCATCTCTATGCATGAAAAACAAGGAGAGTTTGGTAAAGGGGAGATATAGTTTGGTCCAATGAATTAGACTATAGTCGTGGTTTGGCACTGGCCCAATGCCAGGCTCACCCTCCCCTGCTACAGTTGGGCAGAGGAGAGGGGGAAAAAAATTAATGCGGGCTTCATTAGTTGAGATAAGGAACAGGAGAAAGCACTTCAAGGGCAAAACAGGCTTAATTTAAAGTTTAAAAGTAAATTTATTGCTAACAGAATCAGAGGAGGATAATGAGAAGTAAAAGAAGCCCTTAGAACACCTTTTCACCCCCCCAGCCCCTCCCTCCTTCCCACCGACAGCACAGGGACACAGGGCATGGGGCTTTGGTCAGTCCATCACCGAGATTTCCTACAGCTGCTCTGGGAGAAGAGTCCTTCCCTGTGAGGCCGTGGGGTCCTTCCCATGGGACACAGTTCTCCTGAACTTC